>WMED01024824.1:0-11147 GCA_019650415.1 Pipa parva | reverse complement strand
GGTCTACATATGGTGTCAATTACAGGCCTCTCTCATCTTTTTAAGTGGTGGAACTTGCAAATATAAATAAGAAGAAAAGCACAGAGATAAAATGCAGTGATCTTCAAGCTGCAGAGCCCATTACATAGTAGACAGCAGCTGTTGTTGTTTTTTGTATTTATTTATTTTTTAAGAGCTGCAGAATGTAAGTTTTCCATTGTTTTTCTGACACTTTTCCCCCAGGGGTGTAACAGTAGCATCCCTGTACTGGAACTGGGAATGTGAAATTACACTACTAATCCACCACTATATCCAGAGCTGTACAAAAGGACAAAGATGCTCACCTGAGGAACAATCTTTTTCTTTTTATTGTTCGCTGCATTGGGTCCAGAGAACAGCTTCTCCAGAGCAGCGAGTGCAGCACTAGCTTTTGCCACCTTCTTGTTTGGTCCAGCCCCTCTGAACTTCTGTGCATCAACCTCAACCTGCATTAAGACAAACATTTTGGATTGGAAGTCTTTTTCTTCATACAAATGATCTTATCATGATAAAATATGTAATCAAAAAGCTTTATACCAAGTCCACCTGGCCCTATCCATACGCAAAGATCATATGCTCTCTCTCTCTCTCTCTTTCTCTCTCTCTCTATATATATTTATTTAGTTTGTTTTTTTTTCAGTATCTATCTTAAAGATGAAGTTCTGGCAAAAAAAAATAAAAATGCAGTTTTCTTTTACCCCAAAATATTACCTTTTTCTAATTCACAACTCTTAAGAATATGTACTATTTTTGCATACTACGATTGCATACTGTATGCTCCCTCACTGCTCTGGTCACTAGCCCCAGTACCAACCTTGCACCATCCTTTTCACTAAGGGATGTGATCCACTGCTGCACACAACCAATCAGATTCAAACTACGTACACCAGAGAGACATGACATGACTGATTTGCGCACTGGTACATAAGGAGATGCTCAGGGGTACTGTGCTAACTAGTAACTGGAACACTGAGCAGTGAAGATTCAAACAAGATGCAATGCAAACTTTTATGATTTTTTTAAATAACCATGAATTTAAAAAGGGCATATTTTGGAGTTAAAGATTGGAAAGTCTTTTGTTTTTTTTTGAAGAATAGCAAACTAGTTGATATCAAACTCTCCTTTAATATTTATTGCTTGTTGAAGACCCTGCCTATTAATAACGGTGCTCTTAAGAGGCTTCCAGTTTCTGTCAGTCTAACAAGAGGAGTTTGAAAAAAGAGAGCAATTCTCTGCCTTACATGGACCTATTAGAAAGGAGTTTCTGGAGGTTCATATTCCAATACGTTTATGGAAAGAAGAAGCCTAAATCTGGTGTCACAGAAGGAGAGACTGTCACAATAAAAAATTTGCTGTGGGGGATAAGTTACTGTGATCATTTCACTTTAAGGAAGGACACACAGAGTACATTACATGCGTGGAGCCTAGCACCGGACCAATTTATTTTGTACCTCCAATAAAAATGACACATAAAAACATTTACCATTTAAATTCTATATCAGAAAGTAGAAACCCAATTCTGTTTCAATTGTCCTTCTACACTGGAAAGGGTCCTTCCAAACTATTTTCATTAAAACGTACAGAATGAACAGTGCAGGGATGCAATATATTAGAGAGAAGTTAGAGTATCTATCACTATGTTAAACAAAGCACGCGCAGATCTGTGACACCAGGCTAAGAATACTGGGAAGGACACTTAGGAGTGAAGCTAAAGAGCCTTTACAAAACACTAACCTCCATAACAAAACGCTTGTCATGGCTTCCTCCGCTTTCTGATATTAACTCATACTTCAGACCTCTTCTCTTTTCGTTCAGTTCCATAACAGGGTTTTTGCCACTTGCTGTAAGGATGGGACCCTGAGTGCGTACCTGCCCAAAAATACATTATTAGGATTCAAAGAGAAATACTTGAAGACACCTGTAGACAACTCATTAGTTCTTAATTAAACACTTTATTATTTTAGGCAGTAAGTTAATTAGCAAATGTATATCTGATTAGGAATGCAATCCTATTTACTGTAAATTGAATACCACAGCTACAGAAGACTTGTTACTAATAGAAGTGCTTAGAAATGAACCTATTACTGCAATCATTTGTTCTAAAGTACATTTCACAATAGGATTGGTTATACTCAGCGGTTTAGGCTGAAGTAATCTTTAAAAACTTACAACCCCAAACAGACAAGCAAGGGACTGTGGATTTTATTAAGTGTTTTTATAAAACAGAATGGTAAGGACACACAATACATGATGGTTAGAACAAAAGAGTTACAAGCGGTTTTATCTTTTAAAACTCTATGAACCATATTTCAGTCTCCAACCCATTAATATCTGCCAGTTGATGCAAAATGTATAAACTTATAAAAAGGTATTTGTTTTAAAGGAAGCATTTACATCTTTTATTTATCTTGTACTTTGGATTTTGTGTTCTGTGACAGCACCATTGTTATGGAATAAATATTTATTTTTTAAAGCTGCACAATACACATCAAACAAATTGGTTTTGTAGTTTGGTAATCCTTAGGGGGTAATTCATCAAGCAGCAAAGTGAGCCGAACGCATCGTAGCTCACTTCGCTACTTGATGAATTACCCCCTTAATCTCCATGTGCCCTAAAGGATTTAGACAAAAAATATGGCAACATTTTATACTATACTGAGAAGTATACTGGACAGATGTAAATGATAGTCACTCCTAAATTATTGTAATTTATTAAGTCCCAAAATAGTTCCTCTTTTATTCACCTAGTACAAGCTGAAGCATGCAGTATAGCTGGGAAAAAGAAGGTCCATACAAGTGGAAGCATGCAGTATAACTAGGAAAAAGAAGGTCCATACAAGTGGGAGCATACAGTATAGCTGGGCAAAAGAAGGTCCATACAAGTGGAAGCATGCAGTATAACTGGGAAAAAGAAGGTCCATACAAGTGGAAGCATGCAGTGTAGCTGGGAAAAAGCAGGTCCATACAAGTGGAAGCATGCAGTATAACTGGGAAAAAGAAGGTCCATACAAGTGAAAGCATGCAGTATAGCTGGGCAAAAGAAGGTCCATACAAGTGAAAGCATGCAGTATAGCTGGGCAAAAGAAGGTCCATACAAGTGAAAGCATGCAGTATAGCTAGTACGGGTGGGCGATATTGCTAAAAAATGATATCTCGATATTATCTGCAAATTTGCCGATAACGATAATGAACGATATTTTGCATAATTATTTAAAAAAAAAACAGCAAAAAAACAAAAACAAAAAACCTCAACAAGCAAAAAAAAAAAAAGGACAAGCAGAAAAATCAGTGTTCGCATCAGTGAACACGTTAGAAACATCAAAAAGGGCGTCAAAACACATAGGGGGGAATTCACCATTCAGCGAAGTGAGCTTCGAAGCCTTCTTGCGTGCAACTTCATCAGCAACTTCTTTTGCTCTCGCAGAGACGGGAATCCCTTTAATGCGCATGCTGATGTATATCCATACAGTACATGCATACTTTTGTTATGTACTATACATTTCCATTGCATCTATTTTTCTCTACACTTATCTAATCCATCTTTGCTTTTTATCACCTCGACTTAGATCATTGTATATTATATCATGTTCTTTCATATCAATGACTATGTAATCCATCAATCAATCACAATGTCAGTTGTTCATCAACATTTATTTTTTCCATTCCCGTAGTTATTCTCTCTACTATTACCATTATTGTTTCTTTTCATTATTATATATATTTCACATACATTCATTCTCCACTGTCTCTAACCAATCTTACTTTTGTCATTCACAATCATTTTTTCACATTAATAGATAGTCACACAATTCGTTATTTAATTATTTATTTCAACCTTCCCCATCTTAGCTGTACATTGCTCCTTTCATATCACTGCTGCACAGTCTAGCCGCTCCTCCTTCTTTCCAATTAGCCGCATTGGTAAACTGCTTCCTGCTCTTCTGGCTGGAACGCAGCGAGACGCACACGCTCACCGTTGGAATGCACAGAGCATGTGACGTCATCACTTCATGCAAGACGTCAAGGAACGTCTCCCGGAAGTCTGTGCCGAATGCACAGCACAGACTTGCGAAGCTGCTACATCTCTCGATATTGCCATCTGGCAATATCGATAGACAAAGGTGTGCAATATTATCGTGAACGATACATATCACACAACCCTAAAGAAGGTCCATACAAGTGGAAGCATGCAGTGTAGTTGGGAAAAAGAAGGTCCATACAAGTAGAAGCATGCAATATAACTGGGCAAAAGAAGGTTCATACATATATTTCCTTTCTCTTTCCAGCTATGCATGGATGAAGGGGGAAGATAAGTTAAAAAATAATGAAATAAAAGAATGGGGAGGGGGGGGATGAAATAAATGTATACACAACATACATGGTTATCTACCATGTTTGTTTGTGAGCCATATCTGTGCCATGTCCATGTGAAACAAGACATGTGACAAACAAGCAAACTTGGGCCATTCTAAGCAACAGTGGCCATGACAAATATCATCTCTACTTTCTGAGTGAGTGTTATACTGCAGCAAAATTAGTCCGAGGCAATGAATGCATATGCAGAGAGCTGCCATGAGTTTTGTCATGATAGCCATTATATAGAATAGTCCACGTTATGTATGTGCTTTAAAGCTGGTATCTAATAATGCATTATATGACACTGCCCTTAAAGCCTGGGGCGAAACACTGATGAACTTATTTTAAAGGCAATGACAGAAAAGGTTTTGAGGCTGGCGGCTTTGTCACCATTTTCATCAATGGGAAGCAGATTCCTTGGGTTTCTGTATTTCCCTGATGAATAACAATCCCTTCTCGTCATATGCTCATTTAGGAATGTGTTTTTTTCAACCACAGCAGATCCAGTATTTTTACAATCATACATTTTAAAAGTTCAGTTGGCATTTTGCCCCATTTACATGAGCTAACATTTCACTCCCACTTACATTCTATAACATTTACAGAACAGCTAGCAGGCCTGTATAGGAGAGTTTCACCTTGGAAGTAAATGCGTGTGTGTTGTAGATAATTGTCTTTATTGTTTGGCATTTTTGAAATTTTTAACTTCTTGCTCAGAACCCTTTTTATTGCACAATTGCTCCATTAAATGGAAATAGCACCCTGTTACTGAGCTGGGTACAGAAGAGCAATAGTACAAGGTATGAATGGAAAGATAAGTAATGAAAAATTAATCAAATTTAAAACAAATAATAAAAACAAACAAGCCTCAGACTAACGGACGTGCTCAGTGACCCCCCAAAAACAAAGTTCAACATAAACAAAGGTACATTTTGACAAAGTTTTTGTGTTATAGTCGAGGAAGGGAAAAAGTCAGTTCTAATATATACCATATATACTAATATATACTTTCACACAATTACAGAAACAGGCTGTACCTTTCCCAAAACAAAAGGATAAATACTTTTCATGGCAGCATGCCTGTTAAAGGTTAGTTCCATAAAAATATATAGCAAAACACAACATCTAAAATGTCTGAACAATTTAAAAAGGATGATATTTTATGGGAAAAAAATATTTCATTTTGTTGGGTTTAAGTCATAAATATGTATTATATAATACAAAGTAAACAATGGCAGTAGGTGAGGATTTCTTTATGTAACATGAAATTGGACTGCAAACCAGCCGAGACAAGAGAAGAAAGCAATTAAATTATTGACTTTGGCGTCATATAAATGACTTTTGAAAGGAGTTGCATGTTAATTAAAAACAGAACTCAATTGGTGCCACTCCTGGTTCATTAATGTTCGTTCATATACACGTGGTCTACTCAACATCACCACAATTTGCAACATTATTACACCTGTTACTTGTTACCTATTTTATCTAAGTTTCTGCC
The DNA here is from genome assembly GCA_019650415.1 of Pipa parva. Taxonomy (NCBI): domain Eukaryota; kingdom Metazoa; phylum Chordata; class Amphibia; order Anura; family Pipidae; genus Pipa; species Pipa parva. The sequence continues at coordinate 5,275 of WMED01024824.1, read as the reverse complement.
TTCTTTCAGTCCTTAGGCTGAGCACTAGCGCAAATACGCTGAGCTTTACAATATAAAAAACTTGCGCCGCAAATCACTATTGTACTCACCTGCTTCAGCCGCACTAGCGTTAATGCGTGAAAACATTTTTTGCTGCATATTTGCTGAGAGCATGGATGCAATGTGAACAATGCAAACAGATAGGAGGAGTCGGGAACGCCGAAGTAGCGTTCACACTGTGTTGGGTAAGTATAATAGGAAAACATGTCTGGAAGATATGTCAGCCTGAGTTTGCTGGCGTATTTTCAGGACACACTTTTCTAAAAGCGCAGCATAAATGCGCTAGTGTGAACATGGCCTAACACTGAACAACTACACTGTGCAGATTATTATGTTATAATACTTACCTATGCTTTAACATGCTAACAATATTATACTCCCATCTCAGGGCAAAAGGCCTACACTTCTGTTTCCTATTTGGCATCATACTAAACCATCTGCCTATTGTAAAAACATAAAAACAGCTGTGAAAATAACAGTAACCACACATTTCTGAATTCTTACTTTACAATAAGCCTGGTTTCTAGAACTCACATAAAGTTCCGATAATTATGTAATATTAAACCTCAGCTTTAGATTATTTACAGGAATGTAAAAGAAACTACAATGATACCTTTACTTCTCATTATTTTACTCCAGCAAGATGAAAAAGATTTGTTTTATGTAAGGGTTTGGCCCAACAGTAAAACTTTCAATCACAACATTATTACTTGCTAGAAACAAGTTCACAAGTCTGTAACACCAGATGCTTTAGGCCAGCGTTTCCCAAACTTATTTTTCCATGGCCCGGTTATTTTTGTGCTTATCATTCGTGACCTACTTAGTAAGGGACTTCGCGCACGGCACCGCTCATGAATATTCATGAGCCAGTTACTTCATGACGCAACACGCATTGTACGCCTAAAACTAGTAAGGCTTACTAGTTTTAAGGCGTACAATGCGTGTTGCGTCATGAAGTAGCCGCCTCATGAATATTCATGAGCGGTGCCGTGCGCGAAGTCCATTACTAGTTTTCAGTCATGAAAACCCATACGCGCTCTCGTGACCCGACATTTTGCTTTCGTGGCCCGGTACCAGGTCTCGACCCACCATTTGGAAAACGCTGCTTTAGGCCATAATGTAACCATGCATGTGTGTAATGTAATATTATATTAGCATGTCATGTATCTAACTTAACAAAAAAAGGTGTTGGTTTAAATGGCTTCAGGTCAGATATCCCATAGAAAAATCAGTAGAGGTGAGTGAAAATAAAAGTGAAAAGTAAAATGTTTATAACATAAGGTGGCCCTGCACAAATAAGCCCTTTGGAATCAAACCAAGGTCAAAACTTTGTAATAACAAACTTCCAAGTCAATGATAGCCAGGAGAACAATTTAAATAAATCAGTAAACCCCATTTCACTGTAATCATCTTTTTATTAAAAAGTAATGGCATTTAAATTCAACAAAATCTGAAACACAACTTTCTATTGTCTAACCTCTCTATTCAGTCAAAGGAACTCCTAAAATATGGAACTGAATCCAGCATAGATTAAAATGGCCTATTGCACAAGCTATAATATAGATATTAAATCACAGTAGCAAATCAATGAAGCAGTACGGTTACCACTGACCCCAAAAATTGCTAAAGAAGCCAAGCACAGGAATCTTGATAAGTGTTGTGTGTGAAGGAAGACGAACATCTTACCTCTAAGGTATTCGAGTTGTCTGCAGTGGAGCTTCCTGTATTATTGCTGGAGCTAGAGGAGACGGTCTCATTCTTGCCTTCATTGTCTGATTTCTCATCTGAACTGAGGCACTCCATATCAGTGTCGAAACCGGTAGGGTAACCCATGGCTTGTAAAACCTGTCAAGCAAAATAAGAATGGTGATTCTACAGAATGGTTTTATGGCTCATGGTTTATGGAAAAATAAAATGGGCAACTGTCATTTAGATTTCAAAACAAGATCATTTGCAAGGTCAGATCATACTAAGTTGGTTAAATGTGGCATAAAGGCACATTCAAAGGCACATCCAATCTATATGCAAATGTATTCTATCTCAATATGAAATACCCCTGGGATCCTTTTATTAAGGGCAATCTATCACACATTTCAAAATATACAAATTGAAATTATATCTCTACACATTTTTTTTTCTGAATCCAGTTTGACCCAAATCTTACAGAACTGCTTAGGACAGGCAGCCAGACCTCATGGATGTCCCAATACAGTTGTCTTAACTTTGGCAAAATAAAGTCTTTTCTTAAAAATGTTTTCATACACTGTACAACATCAGTGCACGCTGGAGCCAGCTACTTGGTCATGTAGTGCTTAACAATTTTAAACTGGGTTTCCAGCATTATGGCACAGAGAAAAGGCAAAAGATCTAAATATCACTCAAACTGCATTAATGCCAAGGCATCTCCAGAAGCTTGTGAACCCATTCAAGGCAAATATGATTGAACTTCTCTCTTTAACAACTCTGAAAATTAAAAAAAAATGATACAGTTTTTCTTCAGAGCAATTGATATAAATATTACATGTACCTCCTACACTCCAAGCACAAGCATGCAATATAAAAACCTGTGGTAGTCACCACTTCATATATCATGTTTCAATTAATAAAGGCAAACATTACTACTAAATAGGTCTATATCCACCATATCTGCTCAGCAAAATAGGCAACAGTTATTATAAAGAGTAAGGGAGTACAGGTGATACCTTTTATTGGCTAATGAAATAGATGGTAAATGCAAGCTTTCGAGGCTCCTAAGGCCTCTCCATCAGGCAATGATGAAGAGGCCTTAGGAGCCTCAAAAACTTGCATTTACCATCTATTTCGTTAGACAATAAAAGGTATCACCTGTACTCTCTTGTCTTTGCTTAAATCTATGGCTAACATGGTGCACAACTCTACTGACTATAAAGAATAACATATACAGTAATATATTATTATAAATTAGATTAACTTTACGCTGGTTTAATATACAGAACAATGTAAAAATTAGCATTTTTTTAAACAAATTAAGAAGATTCCTTTTCTATGATACTACTCAGCTACTCAGATCAGCACAAGCTTTGAAACACAGCGTAGTCTCACTGCTAATTCCCAAAGGGTATTAGTTTATGGATTTTCCCAAAGAGTTTTAGGGTTAGGCTTATGCACCAGCAGACAGAATAAATAAATGTTCCAAGTCTAGGATGAGTAACAGGGTCTGTTTTTGAGTTTGTGCAAGTATATCATTATACATGGTTTTTAACTTTATAGAGATTATTTATATATTTACTGACATGATGCCAAGAGAAAATGACACATCACAAACTAAGGAAATGACAATATTAAATACATATTTCTTTATTTAAAGAGGATCTAAAGTCACAGGCTAGCTGGCATGCTAACCTTTGGTGATCTATAATGCTTACCATCAGGCAGCTGCATTCATCTGTTTCAAACTGAGAAGCAGCGCTCCAGAAGTACAGGGAGTTGGGGGGAATTTAAGTGCACTTGTCACCTCAAAACTAATACTAATTTAGGTTGTACTAATGAAATAAATGTTTTTTAAATATATATGTACCGGTATTAAAAAATGTACCTTTATACAGCCTTTCTCTCTGTCATCTTCCCTGTCAACCAGACTTTTCTTTCCCGAGTGTTTTGTGGGCAGGGCTAAATGATGATTGACATTATAGCTTATCCAATCAGATCCTTGCTAGATTGTGATTTATGGGATCTGATTGGAGGATCTATAATGTCAATCATCATTTAGACCTGCTCAACCCAACTTGGGAAAGAAAAGCAAGGCTGACAGGGAAGATGACAGAGAGAAATACTGTATAAAGGTACATTCTTTAAATATATATATATGTTTACAAAAACTTTTATTTCATTAGTAGAACCTATATTAGTATTAGAGTTTTGAGGTGACAGGCGCACTATAGGACAACCCCCTCCACCCACTAAACTGGTACTGCTGTGTAATCTGTGCTGATAGGCTCAGCACAGCAGACATATACACAGTGAGAAGGTTGTGTTGTAGACACAGCATTGGCTGTGCTGTTGGCTGCTTGTAAAACAAACTGAGACAGTAAAAGGTAAGCCCACTGCCTGACTTTAAAGAGTGACTTATCTAAGCACAAGTTGAAGAAAAAATAGTGCACTAGTATACATGTAGCTTTAGCTACCCCTTTAAACACTAGTGTGACTTGGAAAGTCTCTCACAGTCATATAAAGCAAATTCATCAGACACTATGAGGAACAAATTCTGCAGTGACCAAGAAAAGTCAAGTTGTTGAGCAGACTTTGATTTTGGTTTTAGAAAGCCAGCTTCAACTGAAACCAGGTAAAATTATCACTAACCTTTACTGCTACATGCAGCTTAGCTGTCTTTTTGGATGGTCCTGATGCTTCATGTGTTGTGCCATCTACATCGACAGACATGGTGAAGACTGGTGCATGAACTGGACCTGACTGTGACAGAAGTTTGTATTGGAGACCAGGCCGGATCTGGTTTAGTCTCATAAGTGCATTCATTGGTTGGTTGGAGTCTATGGCTTTACTGTCTAAAACTGTGAAACGTTCACAATAAAAGTATCATCTCAGTATGAATGTCAGAGGATAACTCTTCATATCATAATAATCTAACACTGCTGAAGTAAATCATATATATTACAAATGTATATTACACACACAATTCTTTTATTTCAAAAACACCTTTTTACTTTTTCTTACAAAATATTCAAAAGAATAAAGAAAGCTGGAGATGTTTGGAAAGCACAGCAAACAAACTGGCATCAGTAAAGTAATTGTAAGATTTAATATAATAATAAGTTATATTAGATTATAATAAGACAAAATATAATAAAACTGGTATTTCAAGCATGAGGATTTAGACTTAATGAAGGTGTTTGGGACCCTATACGTCCCCTTTAAGAAGCTAATTTACAAGGTTTTTGCAAGGCTGGCCTTCCAGTTTTACAGATGATTCAGCCATATCAACCTCTACGGTACATATTGTAGAAATAACCACAGTCCATCAACCAAAGGAGCAGATACCTGAAGAAATGATCCTCCAAACTCATTTTACTAGCCTGTATATTTACACTGATATTAAAAAAAAAATCAGTAGTAAGATTATTTAAATTAAATAGTTTGTAGGTTCATTGAATCTTCTAAAAAAAAAAAAAAAAATACATTACACTTAGATTGTAAGCTCCTTGGGGCAGGGACCTCCAACTTCTTGTGTCAATCACTACCT
>WMED01024822.1:0-11148 GCA_019650415.1 Pipa parva | reverse complement strand
ACTATTATATATATATTAATAATTCAAATTATTAATATATAATTAATATTAATTAGTATTGTCTTGACCCTGATGAAGGGAAGAGAATAAATCTCCTGAAAGCTTGTTTATTTAATAAGACTGTTAGTGTTGATACTTTCTCCTTCCAGACATGATCAGGTACCATATAATGGGCTTGGCTTTTGAAGGCTAAAGGGCTCTGCATTGCATGATGAAACTTGGGTTTCTTACTGTAAGGACCATATAAAATACCCATGACTGACTCTTCTTGTCACGGGTGACCAACTCTTCTTGTCACGGATGCTGTATGCTCATCATACTCAGTGAATTCAGTACCTGTATGAACCCCTTTCCTGTAGGCTGCTATGCCAGTAACTCTGAGCTTTTTCTTTGCATCTGATTAGACTCTGCATTGTATATATGCAGTCTGTTGCAGGTAAACAGTACATTGCTAGTAAACTGGATCACAAACTGGAATGATTCAATACTCAAGATTTCTATGTAAAAATTTAGGATGATTTAGTGCTGCTTTAACGATCACTTAAAGGAGAGCTAAAGGTAGAAATAAAAAGTAGAAACCTAAAACAATACCTTATTCTAAGCTGAAACATGGCAATGGCAGCTTGAATTATGCTGTAATATCCCTGCATGGAGGCAGACTTCACAACGCTTCACAAGGTACAGCAGTCACAGTGAAGTACCACCCACTTATGCAAAAGAGCATTCATACATGTCATCATGCTCATTGAGCTTCTTATTTTTTGCTGGTGAGGGGAGTGTTCTCATTGGGGACACAATTAACGTGATGATGTATATGCTCTTTTGCACCACTGATTGGATTAAGTGGGCGGTGCAGAAGAAGGCATTGTTTTAGGTGTCTACGTTTTATTTTTTCCTTTAGTTTTCTTTTAATTTGTGCTTGTGCTTTAATAGAATCCTGGTCTGTATAAAAACATTTTGATATAATGTAAGGATTTTGGAAATATTAGAACTTAGAGGAATAACATGCTATGTACATTGTAGATGTGTGTAGGGACCTAAACTAAAATAAACAAACATCTGGAAAAGAGCTACAATTGCCAAATAATTCAGCAGCAACACTCGAAAACAGTAAAGTGTCGAGGTTCTCCTTTAAGCGGCTTATGTACTAAGAGGAAAATTTCCCCTTTTTATTATTTGCTTCACCTTTTGACAATTTACATAAATTTGAACAGGACAAAAGTAAGAGAATTCACCTACAAAGTTGACATTATATATAAAATGTTGACAAGATTTTTTTTTAAGAACATCCATCCCCAGATTATGGATATGAGAAATCTAGCGCTTCACAGGGAAGAAGCAAGAGAGTGCTGAACTAGAACTTATACTTCACAAGGCAAGTGACAGCTGTCACAATAGTCCAATTAATTATATTAGTTGTGAGGGAGAGGAAATGACCAAACAGAAACTCCTGGAAAGTACTCTGAAATCAGGCTGCCACAGAAAGGTTATGTTTGCTGAGCCATATAGTAACACATCCCATGTTGCTTAAGCAAATATAGTTACATCACAAAAGTTACTTCATTAAACAAAACATGAAAAACTGCTGCTTTCTGATCTTCAGTTCCACAAGATAGAAAGAAAATTTAACACCTCGGGCATCAGGAAATGTACAAGGACATAATTAGCTGTAGGACAAAATTAATTAGCATACAGACTCAGCCCCAAGTAGATCCAGGGGATAAAATACAGATGTTTCAAAAGTCATAAAATTAAATGCCAAGCATCATGCCATGTTGTGACACAAAAAAAAAAATCACAGGGACTGGTGGGTCCTGCTCTCGTTCACTGGCGGGCCCTGAACTCGTTCACTGGCGGGCCCAGATCTCATTTACTGGTGGGCCCTGATCTCCAGTTTGAAACTGTATCCAATGCACCTGCATGTTTAGCCAACTCCATGTTCTCTGCTGGTAAAAATTATGGTCTAGATAGACTTAAAGACACTTACCTTTATGTCCCTGTGCACTATTTGATTCTCATGAAGATACTTCAATCCCTCCAAGATTTGTTTTGTATAAAATTTTATTGTGGGTTCCTTCATGGGGCCCCATTTTGAACGCAAAAGAACTGATAAACTACCTGTTTAAATAAAAAGCCAATTTGAATGACTGAGATATAATCATGACTTCCTTTTAAACAACATAAATAACCGCATTAGAACATAATTTATCTTTTAGGGGCTTACCCATTTTATGTTAACCAAACTGCAAATGTAACAATCCTTTGTACCCCTCCCCTGTATACTTATTATGCATATTACTAGCATGCCACATTGTTTTGCAGGTTTGAGGCACCAATTTTGTAGTCTCACTCACAGTAAATACACTATAATTGAAAGTATTAACAGAGCTGGCTTTTTGGAAAACACTACTTTCTCCCTTTTCTATTAGGTTATTCACTATGGTACCTCTAACATAATAAACATTAGGTACACTCTTCTTGCTGAGTGTTTAAACTGTTCGCTTGCTCTTCAGCAGGGTTCTGTTGGGTTTTCAGTTATGTGATCTGCTTAGCTCTCAAAACAGAATTAAAAGGGGGAACCAGAAGCTGGTCTGTATAGTATGCAAAGAAACCATAGTGTATGAGTCCAGGCAAGTCAGTTCTCTATTGGGTTATTGCTGCTCTGTGTTATACACTCAGGAGATGTCTTTTGGGGAGGTAACCTTACAAGGTTAGGCAGCCTGCCAATAGTCTGCACTTTCCCAAGGCAATTTTTTTTTAAATCTGGAAATGACTGGTTCAATTTCACTTTAAAACTCCAGTACAAAACATTAAGGCATCATTGCCTTGGTCTCTTATGGCTTTGTAAGGTACCTAAAAGTCTTATCTATGCTAAAGGTAGTAAAAAATAAGCCTTTACTTACACTACACACTGCTGTTTTAAATACTGTATCACAAACTATATTTTATTGGAACATGTTGTGTACTGTTGTAAGCAAAAATAGATTTCACTATAGCTCTCAGTGTTCTCGGAATGAAAACAAACCTCCTGGGACTTGCTCCATGAATATTTTGATGTATCCGTCCTCTGAAATAGATCCAAGATACTGCACAATGTTGCGATGCTTAAGATATTTATGGAGAGCTATCTCTTCATGCAGAGGCTGGGAATATCTGCAACATGATCAGAAGTGATTTCACTTATCACTACGGTATCTATTTTAGTAGATGTATTTTACATTAATTTCTGGCATTAGTAGAACATAGCGGGACTGGAGCTAATGGCTTCTTGCAAACAATTTATTGCTCTTACAACACATTTCAAGCTGCACAGAGCCATTTTAGTAGGTTCTACTAATGTCTGATTGCATCCTCATGGTGATGTCAGAGACTATTGAGTCTACTATTGATGGTGTAGTGCAGACTGAACACATTGGTATACTCCTGGTTAATTTGTGGCAATAGTTCTTGATTTTCCTGCCCTTTTCGAAATATTAGAGCTAATGCATTCTGTAGTTCTGACCAGTACTTTATATGTGACCACGCTCTTGCACAGTTTGTGCTACTTTACCCTCTGCAACATATACCTCATTTTATGACTTGCATTCCATGACCATGTTCTTGGCAATACTCATAATTTACATTTCTTTCAATATCACAATATCTGTTGTACTGGTGATATATAGCAGATCCAGGGGCAGTAGAAGGGAAGAAATGCAACCCTGAAGGGGGAATTCACTATCTTCCGAAGTGAGGTGCGTAGTGTTCGTCTCACTTCGGAAAGACTGAAATGCGCATGCTGATGTCCTGCGCGTGGACATCAGCATACACATTAAAGAGATTCCCGTTTCAGCGAGAGCATAAGAGTTGCCTCGCCGAGACTGAAATCCCTTTAATGAGCATGCTGATGTCCGCGCGCAGGACATCAGTGAGCGCAGATCAGTCAGTCCGAACTGAGGCAAACACTACGCACCTCACTTCGGAAGATAGTGAATTCCCCCCTGAATTGTTTTACCCATAGCCCCGCTAAGGCAATAAAATGTATCTCCAAAATACTGTACTGCTAGACTCATGGACTTTAGTTGTTACTGTGCAAAAGGTGAACTTTCTATATTAAGTTTAGGTAGAAATATTCCATTTCTCTGGGATTAGAAGAAACTTTTCAAAGTGACTTGTATGTCACAAAATGATGTCTAGGGGTTCATTTGAAAAAAAAAAACCCAAACTGAATATATACTAATGCTCAACCTAAATAATTAGCTTTTATACATTTAGTATCTGGATAACGAGTATTAATTTTTGAGCTCTAGAAATGAGATTTGAAGCAATCACATATGGGTGCAAGGTTTGGGTGAACTGTATAGAACAAAAAATCTGCAGATAATCACAAGCACACATACTACACAAATATATATGAATCAGTAAATTGGTACCAGTCAAAAATGCATGTAGTTTATTTAGGATAAGGGGGTCACAGGCAGTGCAAGTGACCCTAACCCTTGGAAGGAATACTCACCTACTGTCCCTCTCTGGTATCTCCTTGATTGCTATACGGACTTGATTACTAAGATCTCTTCCTGCATAAACCACTCCATAAGTGCCTCTGCCAAGAACTACTCGATCACCATTTTCATCATAGTCATATTCATACTGGAGATAGAATTTAAAAAAGGCTAAACCGTGAATGGTTTCCTTCAACCACAGATTATTTCATATGATGAGTATTCTTATTAACTTGAAAAAGAGCACCAGCCTGAAACATGCCGAATAACATTTATTAACCTTTTCCTGTCCAATAAAATTTCCTGTTCCGCCCATTGAAATCCTAATATTTTTGGCGAAAAACGTGAAATTAGACGTTTCGTGCAATATCAGTGAATTTTATCAAAGAAATTAGCAGGAAATAATACGTCTGAAATACGTCTGTAATATTGATGTCCCCTGTTAGGGGACCAAGGATTGGAATGGAATTTTTGGAATGTCCCCCTCTATGGGATACAGGATAAGAAAAGGTTAAAGAGTCAATTGCAAAAGTACAGTGTGGGTTCTGTGATCTGATTCTTTTTTTTATATACCAAATCCTCTTGGATTCAAACATTTACATCATAAGACTAACCATCAAAACACTGGTCAATAAATGTCATTAAGGCTTCTTCTGTTATTGCTTTCCTCTTAATCTAGGTATTTGAAGAATATTAAAAGCTTCAAAGAAAAGTCATGTGACTAGTTGTGACTATTATTTTTTTCTTTTATTTCAACAAGTGGTGGAGCATACAAGATCCAATTTATTTAATTATATGAAATAAAAAAACGAGTATTGCAATACTTGACGATACCTTTTTTATTGGATTAACAGTCAGTTTAGGTAGACAAGCTTTCAGGAGGTTTGTCCTTTCTCAAGTCTCAAGCAATACTGAATTTAGAAATTATGAGTTATAAAGTCATAAAAACAGGCAATAAGACATTATACTAAAGATTAAAAGTCTTTTGCCTGGTTTTATGGCTTTGTAACTCACAATTTCTAAATTCAGTATTGCTTGAGACTTGATAAAGAAAGGAAAAATCTCTTGAAAGTTTATCCATCTAAACTGACTGTTAGTCCAATAGAAAAAAGGTATCACCAAGTACTGCAATACTCTTATATATATATATATATATATATATATATTCTTTTATATGTAAACTTTATTCAATTTCAATTTCATTCATTTATTTTAGGAGATCACTAGTAAACACAGGAAAACGGACTACACAACAGATGGTAATAATTGTCTAGAATGGGAAATGGTTTCAAGATTATGAGAATGTTAAACTGCCCAGAAATTTTTATTCTAATGTGAATAATATTAACAAATCTGTGCTGGTGGTTGGTCAGGGAGTAGACTAACTAGGAGCACGTGACTAAAACTACAAATGAACATTATTTGAATGAGGTGTATAGGGAAAATGTATTAAAAGGCCAGTGACAAAAAGAAATGGAAATGCCTTAAAATGCATTTATAGTTCTTTATAGCTCCATTCAATCTGTGCTTCCAAATCTTCTAAATTGGGTCTATAAAGCATGTTTATGTTATTTTACTATTCCCCTTTAAAATTTGAACTTCCTGTATATGTATTATTGAAAGTTTCATAGAAAACAATGGTACTAGGTGAGGGCTGTTTAACAAACACATACAACACAGCTGCTCTCAGTTAGGATACAAACAGAAAGCTATAATATTCATAAATTCAGCTTTGAAGATAACATTTTCACAAGTGCGGTATTTAAAGAGCTGCCATGGTTATCCAAATGGAATTTGTATTTTTTGGTGTTACTGGTCCTTTAAGTGCAACGGGCAAGGCATCAATCTGCACTGGAAACCCAGTACCCTCTAGTACAGTATGTTTTTAATTGGGCCTCAGCTTCTCTTCATGATCAACTCATGGGTCTTATCTATGAAGCTACAGTTATACAGGTTTCACAATTGCCGCCACATTCTAAACTACATTTAGCAGACAGACAACTCACATCCATTATAACAACAACACTAGTTCACCACTAGTTAAATAGCAGCAGTAGCTCCAAAATGGGGTGACAGTAATACAACTTGTACTACTCTACCTAAAATCCTGAAAAATGGCTTTTACCATTTCTTACATTAGTCCTAAAAATAATGCACAGTTATAATATGTCTCTGCAATGTAAGGAATATAACAGAAAAGGACATAAAAAAAAAAAAAAACATTTACCATAAGTGTCCAGAAGGGGGGAGGCAAGTGTCCACCCAGAAGGCCACTGCAATCCATTAGGTTGATAAGGCTGGACAGAGGGGTGCATTGGGATTATAGAACTACTGATGTGTCACATCAGAGGCGGCCCTGGCCCTATTGGCGCCCTAGGCAACCTCCCACCCGGCGCTGCCCCCCCATCCCGCGCTGCCCCCCATCCCGCGCTGCCCCCCTTGCCCAGCGTCCCCCACTCACCTCCAACACTGCTGTCTAGCCACGGCTCAACTTTAAATCTCCCAATTGGCAGCCACGGCTGTATTTCACATCTCCCAACAAGCAGCTTTGGCTGTAAATTGAGAGATTTAAAGTTGAGCCGCAACTGCACGTAACCTCTCCTAGCCGACCGGCACTCTATTAAAAAAAATGGTAGGGCGAGGGCGGCGGCGGCGGCGGCGGCGGCACCCCCCCCCCCCCCCCCCCCCCCCCCCCCCCCCCCCCCGGGCAGGCAGCACCCATAGCATTTGCCTATACTGCCTAATGGCACAGCCGGCACTGTGTCACATGATGGTAATGTCATTGTGTGTGCCCCCCCCTCCCCCCAGTTTGCATTTGCATTCTGCGGGATATGCCACTTTCACCAAAGAATTAAATGCTATTTGGCAGGGTTCAAACAAAACCTTTACAGCTAGAAAGGGTCTAATTTTGAGAACCATTGCTCTAAATCACTGATGGTAACAAGAGAATGAGAGGCTAGTGTTTGTAAGCTGTAAAAGGTGACATTCATATAGCAGTGAGATCTATGCAACCAAGTCAAATAATACGGGACTAGCATATATTTACCATTGGCAAAAAGACCATGTTGCCCTTTCCACACCAGAGATTATCAACACTTTACAGAGATGAAGCTCATTCTGCAATCCTCCCAGTCTGGGTTTACTGACACCCCTCTTTCTCCAAGCAACATTATCAGTCACTGATTATCAAAAGTCAATGTCTGACATATGGTTGGGAAGGAACAGTAAACTGCACTTTTCACAATCAAACTACTGTAAACGTGCAATATGTGCTATTTAAATGGAAAAAGCACTTGTCCATTATCTGCTCAGTTTTGCAAGTTTTGAGTTAACATTCCAGCCTCTCCAGGTGTTTGTTTCCTTATAAAAAAAGGCTGCCTAAGTGGACTTGCCTGTAAGTTTCCTTATCAACCATTAGTAAATAAAGCCCAGTCTGTGATTTCAACAGCATAATGGCAATAAAAACACATTATTATTCCTTTTCATAGGTTTATGAGGAGAAGACGGACAAATATTGGCTGTAGGGAGTATGCGGAACAGGGTGGCAAGAAAAGAAACTTTAAGTGTCTGTTCCACAGTACAAACATATAAAGGAGATAAGATGACCCTCTGTATAAATACTCTACCTCCAAGGTATCTCCATCTGCCTCTCCCTCCAGTTCCACCGTGCTGCCTACAACATCTGTTATTATCTCTTTTACCAGAGTACAGAACCTAAAGACATAAAGGACAGATGATAAAGTTATGGAAAAGGTGCAAATCAATTATGTTCGCATGTAACAAGCCTTTATATATCCGGTGATGTACTTAAATGTGGATCAGAAGCTTAACTACATCCTGAAATTGCTGCACGGGAATAATAAGACACACGCAAACTTTTCTTGAGGTATTCTAGATAGTGAAGCAGTATAAAAAAACAAAAGAGAAAAAAAAGGGAATTATATAAAGTCTGCAATCAAACTTCATAAAGCTTCAAATTAAAGAGACACTATAGGGCCAATATAATTGCCGTTTGTTTCTATGATTAGTTATAATGAGAGCTGACATTTTGTCCTCCCCTGCCCCCTTTCCCTCTTGCAAGTCAGGAAACATAAGAAGAAAAAGCTGCTTATCTGCTATTGGTTAAACAGTGTGCTGACCTTTATGCCTTATCAATCATGCTTGTTTACATTTCTGAACTGCACAGAATGTACAAGATTACAGAGGTTGGGGCTCTGGAAAGCCAACTTGTGCGCAGGCTTTACATTACACATTAGGCAAAAATATCCAAGGGAGGGAACCTTTTCATGGAAAACTGGCTGGTACACGTCACACACAAATTTCCTGGTGCAGGAGTTTCAGTGCTGCCTACTCAATCATTCTGCTTCAGATGAAACAACTACTGGGGAGAAACTCTTCTCACTAAAGGGGTAATTCAGGATTATGCAAAGTGAGCTCCGAAGCCTTCGGCTCACTTCGCACAGACTGACATGTGCTCACTGATGTCTTGCACGCAGACATCAGCGAGCGCATTAAAGGGATTCCAGTCTCAGCGAGGCGACTCTTTTGTTCTCGACGAGACTGGAATCTCTTTAATGCGCTAAATAGGAATAAATTCCAGAACTGACACAGCCTTAAGGTAGTATTTGTATTATTTGGATCCTCGTTACACCAGAGTTATTATGAATTTTATTTGCCGTATTGTTTAAACTATTCAGTTAACAATGGGGGACGTCCCTCTAGTTCCTTTATGGATATTTTAATATTTTTTACGTATTAATTAAAGTTGCACTTTGGTTAAGTATAGTGGTCACATATGTTTTGTTTTTTTTTTGCTTACATGCTCCAGGGCATGTATAAATATATGTGTGGATTTAGCTTAATTTGAAGCTTTATGAAGTCTCCGAGTACAGACTTTATACAATATTCTTTTTTTTATTTCTTTTGGTTTTGTGGCTATGTATTGTGGATTCTGTGCACCCCATTTTAGTTATAGTGACTTCCTAACATTTTCACAGTGCCATCTTATTCGGATATCACTGTAAGTATCCTAAAGAACCTACAACACCTAAACAATACAACAACAACTATTTATAATTTGAACTAATTTTGCAACTGTATATAAGCAGGTGCGCTACAGTAAGCCGTAAAATGGGCAAGAACTGGATAGCGCAGCCTTTTACATAATTCGTGATGTGCGGTCGATTAGAAGAATTCTATATCCTCTTTAAAAACACTGTTCAGTGGACAGATGAATAGGGCTTAATATTATTTTCATCTTCTTTGAATAGGAATAATAGATTGATAAACAAGTTTACCTGTTACATTGGTCCTCGGTCGAAAAGTAGACTTGAAAATCATCTGAATTGTCATGAACATAGAGAAAGCAACATCTTTCATCAAACTTGGATATGCTGCAGAGATTTAGAGAGAATAAAGATTAGTCTGTTAGGACTGGAAAAGCAAGTGACCGTTACTCTCTATTTTACTTGTTGTTTGGACTTTCCACAGCCTCGGACAAGACAACAATACAGGAAGAAAAACCTTCTCCAACAACAGAATATGGAGTTGATTGTACAAAGCAACTAGGATCACTGTAAAACACATGCAGCATAAGTGTAAATGTCTGCCTGTGATAGAATTCTCTCTAATTTATGTGTTGCAGTAATCATCAGAAAATACTGGAAATGTCCCAGAAGCTTGAAGATAGAATTCCTTGAAGACATGTGTGAATGGGTAACTTAACTCCTAATCTGAACATCACAATGTAACTGTGACATTGCAGTATAACCAAGCTACTATCTATTAAGCAATGTATCTTATGGTCAATAGGCAATAACTAGGTACATTTGTAACTTAACTAATAACAGTAGGGACTGTGTAATTTTCAATCAAAATGATCAGTAGGCACTGGACAATAAATGGTCACTTTATACTTTTATGTTAGTCAGTAGTGAATAAGTGGTGACTTTGCAGTGTAACTAGTATGCTAAGAATTTAATTTAAGGTAGACATAATAACCCATCAAAGGGATATTTATCAAGGATGAAACCCGATTTGCACTTTTTGATCTGTGTTGTTTCCAGTTGTTTTCATATCTTAAAAAATATGAAAAAAATTGTGTAGGTTGAGGTTTAAGCTTACAATCTGAGATAAGTTAAATTCTAAGTGAAGTTTGCATAAAATTATCTCTCTATAGAATATATATATATATATATATATATATATATATATATATATATATATATATATATATATTGTAAACTGGGTTCTTTTGCTATATGAAAAAAAAAACACTATAGGCACACTTGGCTAGTGAAAAAGTGAACTTAAAGTCCACTTTATTGTCCAGACTGAGAAGGAACAAAATATGGTTTTCAGCACACAAGTCTTCTCAGAACACAAAAAAACAGAAAATAAACATGCTTTTCTTCAGCCTCAAAATAAATCATAGGCAGTCCAAAAAAAAGGTTTCCAGTCTTCCTGGTTAATATCCGCATCAAATAACAAAACAAACACTTTTCAGTTTTTTTACCAGTTGGTTGGATCAGCTGGAGTCCCCACCCGAGCTGCATCCACTTGCCTCTTTCTCACACACACTCTCTCTAGTTTTCTCACTAGCTAAGTCTAGCTTATACCTCCTCTAGTCAGGTGCATCAATTTAGGGAAAGCCTGGGATGGAGTGCAG
>WMED01024821.1:0-11148 GCA_019650415.1 Pipa parva | reverse complement strand
GACATTTCATTATTTTCCCAAACTCTTATGAAAATATATTCAGCATATACTGCAATGAACCAACTCTACCAATTTATTATATCTTTTGGGAGTCGGTCCATTTTATAATGACTCCGACTCCACAGCCCTGGTTCAAACACCCTATATTAGTGATCTGTGCATGTTCAACAAATTATAAATCTACTCAAACGTGCTGGCAGATTCTACATTAAAGAGCATATTTGCAAAGTTTTCATTGTCATTTTCACCCATTTCTTCCAAAGACTCCCCATTTTTTTTTCCATAGAACATTTCTAAACATTTTTTCCTTTTCAAATAAACTAAAAACAACTGAAAACAGCAAATAACTCAAAGAAAAAAAAAAACCTAGCTAAAATGCATAATATTCAGATACCCGGTGGTCTCTCAGCAACAATCATTCAATACTATTGTTACAGTTAGTGGATTACCTTGACTCTCCCCTGGAAGGCTCCATGGTGACTGGACCAAAATAGGTGTTTACATGAAATCTAAATGAGCAGTTCAGCATACTGATCTAATTAGAGGAGAATCTGTGTCCCTTACCTTTCTCGCACAAAGTCCGCCAGCTCCTTGACAGATAGTTGACCATGTTTCATATTATGATATAACACAGCAAAGCCAGAGTTTTTATCACCCTGCAGAAGAGACATATGTTAAATGGGAAAAGAAATGTATAAAAAAAATGTTGTTTATGGTAATAACAGTCAAATATGTAAAACTAAAATTCTCTAGACATGGATTTTAATAGGAAATATTTTAATAAAGAACTGTAGCACTTTTCTCCACTTTCAGCAGCTCCATTAGTTTTTATTGATTTTGGCAGTATGTAGCCGTTATGTGGTGAGAAGCAAGGGTTAATGGATTGAGTGCTTTAACCAATAGGTCAACAGAAAGACATGAAAGGGACACTTGACCACTCCAACCTCACCCAAATATATAATTTTTTTGTGCTAGATGGGGTTTGTGTTCTGTGGAAAATCCCAACCTGTTTCTCATTGACCAAGATGTATGTCTACTAATTGATAATTTCATGTTTTTTCTGGAGCAGACATGTCATTTTATTCCTGTCTAAAACCAGTAAAACCCGAATAAACAAAAACTCCTATTCAGGCTAGCATTAACCGTAAAAAAGCACTGGTAAAGATGTTGTCACTGAAGTTAAGGCTGGGGCTATTTTGTAGCTGAACTTAAAAAAATAGTATCCATTTTTTCCCTGTGCGATAATCCAAACAGGCTATTTTGCTTTGAACCATAGACAATAATGAGCCTCTTCTTTTTAATTCAGGCCCTCCACATGTCGGAACACCAGATGTTTAGCCCT
Source organism: Pipa parva (assembly GCA_019650415.1). Lineage (NCBI taxonomy): Eukaryota > Metazoa > Chordata > Amphibia > Anura > Pipidae > Pipa > Pipa parva. The sequence continues at coordinate 9,806 of WMED01024821.1, read as the reverse complement.
TTAAAGAAAAACGGTTACTGTTTAAGACTCCAAAATTACCATCAATAAGACAGAGTTAAACTATAGAAGCATTTTTTTTTAATTAACATTTCAGAGCCTGCTGGTGGTTCATTTCAGCTGGATCAGCAAGCAGTTCAATATGCATATAGTATAGTTAACAATTTGCAAGGAAGACAATAGGCTACAAAGACATATGTGTTGTTAAGTCCATATGAAAAAAGTTAAAAACCAACCTGCATCTTGTATCATATATCACTTGCTCCAGAAAAAAATTCAGATAAAAAAATCCCCCCCAAAAAATGCAGTCCGTAGTTTAAATAAGTATAACACGTTTTAGTTACTTAAAACTTCAGCTGGTCTTTTGGAAAAAAATGTATTCTCTTCTGCTGTATGGTTTATGCTAGCAGAGTTAAATCTGGTTTCACAATGCATCAGCGCAAGACGGATGAGTTGAAAGGAAACTGAAGATGCTGCTGGGTGGTACAATTTGCTTCTGCTGCATGAAAACCCCCTTTTGCCTCAGAGCATTGCAAACTACAAAAGGGGTGGGAGCTGAGACTTTTTTTTTTTTTTTTTTGCTTTGGTCCTAATAGAGAATGATCAAGCATGTGCTTTGATTGTCTGTAGCAATATTTTCAAGAGAAAATATCACATGAATGGAAAATAAAATCGATTGTATAAATTATTACTATAACTTTTTAAAATGATTTTGGACACAAGATTTAGAAATGAACTTTTCTGAGTAGAAGTAACACAGGGAAGAAAAGAAGTGGAAGAGGGCCACAACGTCACAATTACCTGGACTAAATAAGTATTGTTCATTACAAATGCACTTTCACAGAGATCTCGGCCACCCAAAGTTCCACTGCAATGGACTTCCAATATGAAATTTTGAAAAAATTATGGTGAAGGGTGTTTGGCTTTACATTCACACTACAATTCCCATGCAGACCCTGATAATCACAATACAATCATACAGGAAAATGTAGTTGGTGCTTTGGAACATCTTAGAAACTGAATTTATGGCCCATTATTTACTAGCTGTTACCTCACTGTTTATAGGGTAAAATGGTGTCTTGCTATTTTCAGTTTTAAAAATGTTTTATTAACCTTTACTACCACCTAGTGGGATTTTCTAGAATAGACCAGGTTTTATAACCTTTTCAGATGGAATTTAAACCCGAGTCAGTCAGGTTTTGGCACAAGGTGATATAAGGGGATGTGTACCTTAGAAAGAGTGTTTCTGCTCCACTTAGCCAGCTGAGGAAGGAATCTGCACTGCAAGGGGATATTCTGTATGAGGTACTGAGAGACAGAAATAGTGAAGAGGCTGTGGTTTGAGAGACAAAAAGTATACTTGGAGCAAGTGGCCCTCTAGTTGTGCTGGAGGACTAGTTGTTCTGCAGAGCTACAGGAGCAGCCATGTAAAGGAGAAGACTACAATCACATGTGAAGTAGGGAACTTTAGGTGTGTAGACCGTATTCCTTATCCCGCCTAGAGTTTAATGCCAGGGCAGCATATGATATAAAGCATGATAATGCCTAAGGTAACACCAGAATAGTTAATCTCAAAAACTGCTCTGTAAATGTTACATATGTGTGCACAGAAAATAATGAAAATAGCCTTTCCCCTTGTTAAATAATCTCAAATATGCTGGTATCTAAATAAAATATTTCTATAGTCAAACAGGGCATTGTTAAAATCTCACAAATACAGTATCTAAGAGTTGAGCTACAAGATATATGTAGAAAAAATGTAGTAAATGATCGTTAAGCATTTATATATTCATACACCATTACTGTGTTTTTCTCACTTCCTTACCATTTTATTACCATCTATCTGTAGAAGATGAAACAATACCCCATTTTGCTAGACGTTCTACAAATACACAGAAATGTATACAGAAAACGGAAGAGAGATGGAAGTGGTACATAAAGAGTGTTTGTGGCATATATGTTAGTCCATTGAATGGTAAGGAAGTAAGAGAGGTGGGGAACTGAGATCCCAAGAAAATCCCTTTTAGTAAATGATTGACTGAGATATTGCATGTGCGACACCTGCTAAGAGAGAGAGTATAAGGATGCCAGTTGACGTCGGTGCCCAATGGTGGTGACAATGCCAGTTTGTCTACAGCCTATGGCACAGAATGGGCCTGTGTGCCAGTCTGGGTCTCCAGGCCTTGTTACCAGGGGAAACTGGGTTGCCCTTGGATACTGAGATCTCTCTGTGAATGTCAATAAGGCTGAGAAGAGCAAACACCCACATATACCCAAAAATAACATTCTGAGTTTCACAAAATTATAACTTAACATATATATATTTTCTCAAACACTTACACAGATTATACAAATTTAATTCTTAACATAAAACAAAGACATATTATCTGATATATAAAACTATTAGTCTCTTCTGATAGCAATGACAAAGGAGCACAATATTTAAGTACCATACAATCATAACATAATAAGACTAGAGTCACACTAGCATGTATGCCAAGTAAAAGTGCACCATTACTTGCTATTTTGTGGCCCCATTACTTACCATGAAAAGCACAGGTGCCCTGCAATTCCTCACTTGTTGCATTAGTATGGCCCTGGACTTATACCGCTAGACAGAAGTATATCAGGATTCTGTCCACATAAAGCAATACATAGGTTTGAAAACTTTACAAGAGGTTAGTGGATTTGTTACTGAAAGATGTACAAATCAAATAATCAAATTAAAAATTACTTGCATTTTTTCGCAGAGAGTATGGCACATTATAGCTTCTTGCAAAGCAAAAGTGATTTGAAGCAGCAGGTGTAGGGCATAGCCCCATGATGTATTTAAAAAACACATTTTGGCAGCTATGTAGTTATAACAGCAAGTCACAGATGGGACAATTTCTATGCAATGGAATCATTAAGATACACAAGTAAGTCACACTGTGCTTATCTGACTGCCTCCAGGCCAAACATATACATTTTAGTAGAGAATATGGATGTGGCCAACAGGCCTATTAACTTTGGAGTTTACTCATGTGCTACTGGAGGTACCTAGCACTCAAGAACACACTTAACAGAATAGCATAGTGGCCCCACACACTGACAAATGGTCAGAGAATGTATTCACAACCACCATAGACTGGCTCTTCATTAATTTGTACCATCTACTTAAATTAAATTCAATCTGTGGCCATCAAGAAAGTTGAAAAGAGATCCTTGGAGCTAAAATGAACTACAGATTGAGGCCACAAATCAGAAAGTATTGAAATACTATTAGAGTATAATCTCCCTAACAAACATCTACTTTTTGCTTGTAGTTAAATTTACTGATTCTGCTATTTTTTCAGTTACAAAAGCATACACTGATAAGCATATCTAGGCACTTTCTTGTTTCTTTGATCTTGGGATAAAGTTTAGAGAAGCAATTTGTGTCACACAAAAAGGCAGAGCTACAAACTCACTAAGAACCAGAGGCATGCCAGAAGGGTTTAAAGCTGTGTGAGGTAGAGTAAAAGAATAACAGGAAAGCTGTAATGGTGGCTAAGCCTAACCTGCCATCCAGCTATAGTTACCCTTCCACACTAGTAAGACATTTGTTGACTTCTTATATTCCCTTTTCTGGTATTATTTCTCTGGCTGACCATGCACACATAAGAGCCAGAGTTTTCAGTGAAAACAGCCAAACTAAAATAGGCAGCATTGAGATCTGAACAAACTACATAAGGTATGTTCTACCACAGCTCACTTTGGCATAAAACTCAAACTGAAACCTGACTGGCTGTTTCTTTTTTGTAAATTCTTAACATGCTCCTTTTGACTGTCCAGGTTATATTTAAAAAAATGGCTTAAATGCTTTAATAAGGAGATGTTTTTACTCACCGATAAATCTTTTCTTTGAGTCTCTTGGGGGACACAGGACCAGGGGTAAAGTTCCTTCCTACTGGAGGCAGGACACTAGAAGAACAAGATTCTTTCCTTATGGGCTTTACAGCAAGTCAGTTTTGTAACAAAGACTTAATATTCTGAACTTTAATATGAACTATATAAAAATACAAAGATTTATCGGCGAGTAAAAAAAAATCTACTTTTCTCTAAGGTTTCTAGGGGGACACAGGACATACCAAAGCAATCCCGAAGAGTAGAAGGGATGGATTATAAGAAAAAACTACAACAAACCTCCTAAACAGGAGCCAATGTAGTCTGAAGTATCTTCCTCCCAAAACTAGCCTGTTGATAGGCAAATAAATCCACCCTGTAAAATTTGATGAGATTAGAAGGGTGACGTCCGGGTAGCCACATTGCACAGCTTTTCTACTGGAACTTGATTGTGCAGAGCCCAGGAAGAACAAACAACTCTCAATGAATGAATTGTAATTCCTGCAGGGGGAACAATACTTTATTTGATAGGCCTGGTGAATAATTGCCTTAATCCACCATGAGATTGTTGTTTTTGGGGCATGGGTCCCCCCACTGGGGGTCCTGTTGGAAAAATGAACAGTGAGTCTAAATGACAAATATCTGCTGTCCTCTGAGGATAAATTTGCATAGCTCAAACTGCATCTAAGGAGTGTAGCTTTTCCTCCTTAGAATTTTTTGGGTTTTGACAGAGTGATGGTAACACTATGTCCTGATTATTGTGGAATGTAGATACAACCTTAGGGAGAAAAGAGGGGACCGTACAGAGTACTACCATATCTGTGTGAAAAACTAAAAATATCTCATGACAAGAGATAGTGCTGCTATTTCTGAAACTCTCCTAGTAGAAGAGATGAAAACTAGGAACACCACCTTTAGAGTAAGAAGAAATTTTGAGACAGAATGAAGTGGTTCAAAAAGGGGGAACCTGCATAACCAAGAGTACTAGATTGAGGTCCCAAGCTGTTATCGGGTGTCTGTGTAATGGTAATACACTCTGAAGAAAGGTTGTCACTTTGTCTACAAGAACCAGTCTTTGCTGGAAAAGTACCAACAAAGGAGAGACTTGCAAACCAAGTCCCTTGCTCAATCCTAACTGTAAAAATTGTAATAGTCTGGGTAATCTAAACTGGTCAATGGAAAGACCCAGAGAATTACGCACTTAAGATTGTAAGCTCCTTGGGGCAGGGATCTCCAACCTCTTGTGTCAATCACTACCTAGCACTTAATTTGTTGTACCCTTGTTTTATTTTACTTGTATTGCTTAATGCACTTTTCCCTTGTTTGTATTGTACTTGAATCGCTGAATTGTACAGCGCTGCGTAAATTTGTGGCGCTTTATAAATAAAATTATACATACATACATACATACACCAGTTCCAGTAGGTTTTCCAAACCCTGTGGTATGTTAAAGCGGGAAATTATTTTTTTATTACTGCTACTGAGAAACTTTTAAGGTGTAGGATCATGGACTCAAAAGCCATACTATCAAAGCTACTCTGTTGTGATCTGGATGAAGAATGGGACTCTGAAATAGCAGGTCTGGCATTTTTGGAAGATCCCACGGAGGGATTTTGGACAAGGTCAGGAGATTTGTGAACCAACATCTCCTTAGCCAGGGAGGAGCTACAAGGATTACTTTCACCTGGTCTTGTTTCATCTTCTGAATTACTCTGGGGATCCAAGGTAATGGTGGAAATGCATAAGCTAGGGAAAATGTCCAAGGAAGACTCATTGCATTTGTTGCATGAAATAAGGGGTCCCATGCTCTGGAGTGAAACTTAGGAAGGTGCTTGCAAACAGGTCTATTTCTGGAAGACCCAATATCTGTACAATCTCCAGAAACACCTGAGGGAGAAGTTTTCATTCTCCTGCCTGCATAGACTGTCGGCTGAGATAATCTGCTTTCCAATTGAGGACTCCTGGAATGTGGATAGCTGAGATGCAGGGAATCCACTAGGACAGCTCCGAAGTGCTGCTATACTGAGAGTACCTCCCTGATGATTTATGTATAGTACAGTTGTAGCATTGTCTGATTGTATCCTCACTGGATATCCCTGTAGTATGGAGGTCTAGTGGAATAAAGCTAGGCATACCACTGAATTCCAAGACAATGATAGGCAGCATCCTCTTTGATGTGGGCCAGGATCCTTGCACTGTTGGATTTCTGTAGACTGCTCCCCATCCTGTCAGGGACACGTCTGTTGTCACTATTTACCAGTTGAGAAGTCCCAACTGGCAAACTTTCTCTAGATTGTGAGGGTTCATCCACCATAAGAGTGATTGGCGAGTTAGGGGATCTAGCTACATTTGAGAAAAAAGATTTTGTCCTCTCCATTTCTTTACCATGTGTAATTGTATTGGACACAGATGATCTAAGGTACCGCCTCCACGGTTGATAGCATGTATCCTAGTACTCTCGCAATGTCAAATGGAAAAGGAGTGAAGTCTATAAAGGTTTGAAATTAGGTGCACTAAGTGACTGATTTTTTCTATTGGTAGTGTCACTGAGAAAGAATGTGTTGAAAATCAGCAATAAAAAAAAATTAGTGACTAATTTGGCATTAGAGATGATTTTTGGAAGTTGAGAACCCATTTGAATTTCTAGAGGGTTGAGGCACATAGATCTACTGCTCTTTTTGCTTCTAGGAAGGAGCCTTCATGAGTAGGTTGCCAAAAAGTGGAGTGACATGTACACCTTTTACTTAAAGAACTGCAGACATAACGGTCATTAATTTTGTGAATATTCATGGTGCGGCTGGTAGACCAAAAGGTAACACCACAAATTGGAAGTGAGGAACTGAAGGCAAAGCATAGCCAAACTTGGTGGGACTGAAGCATGGTTAATGATGAGATATGAGTCTTTGATGTCTATTGACATTAAAAAATCTCCTTGATTCATTGCTGCAAAGATAATCTCAGGGTTTCCCATTTTGAATCTTGATATATCTGTTTTGTTTATTAAGGTCCGGTATTGGGACCCATCCCTTTTGGGTACTATAAAGGGTTTGAATAAACCTGGTACCTTTGATTGCTCGGTACTGAAACAGTGACCCCCTTCATTAGTAGATCCTGCACACAGAAACGAAAGGTTTGTGCTTTTACTGTGTCTCGTGGGACTCTGGATAGAAAAAAAAAATGTTGTGAGAAGAGGACAGCAAAATTCTATTGAATATTCTTGCAGATTTATACTCTGTGTCCAAGCGTTGTCTGTTGATTATAGCCATACATCTCTGAATTGAGCTAGTCTGCCTCCCACAAGGACAGTCAATTTTGAGGCAGCTTGATCTTCATGCTGGGTTTGGATACCAGCTTACCCCTGTATACTGTGCAGCAGGTTGGAGATGAGTATAGTAAAAAAAAAAAAAAAAAAAGGACTGAACTTGTTTCTCGAATAAGGATAGCAGGTTGCAAAAGGCTCTCCCTAGGAGCGACACACTGAATGACTTGGATCAGTGATTCTGGCCATGCTTTGATAGCTCTACTATCCCATGCAGTGGCTAGAATGGGATGTAGAGAAGACCCTGTGGCCACACAGAAGGATTTCATAAACCCTTCTAATTTTTATCAGTAGGGTCTTTAAAATGTGGAAGTATCTGGAACCGGCAAAGTGGTATTCTTAGCTAGCCTGGAAATAGATGCATTGATAACAAAAGCAAAAGACTGTAGGTCAATTTAATCCTGTGAAAAAGGATAACATTTTTCTAATTTCTAAGGTAATTACAATTTTTGTTTCAGGTTTTTCCCATTGTTTTGTCACCAGCTCTTGTAGCCGTTAGTGAGCAGGAAAAACCAGAGACTATTCTCTTGTCTGATTAAAGAGGCGTTTTTTTCTTAGATGAGGACTGGGGATCTTTTATACCAGAACCACCTTAATTAAATAATCCACATTTTTATACTGTATGTGTTCAGTGAGGGCTCTAACTCCTCATCAGAGGGGAGAGATTCCTCATCTGCAGATTCCAAAAAAATCTTCATCTGAGGAGTGTTTTGAATATAGAGTTAGAACAGATAGTTGTCCTCTAGGGGCAGTACCTCTTTTATGCTAGGGATCAGAGGACTCAAAGTTTCTCCAATATTTTTCCATGGAGGAAGCAAGGTAAAGGAGTCCATGTAAGCCTGTTAAGGATTTTGTAAGCGAGTCTGCCCAAGCTGGCATGTCCTCTGATGCAGAAGAGGATCATGCCAAGGAGCGGGAGAGGGTGACAGGGGAGGAAGCAGCCTGGATTTCTGGGGTTTATCTGCTGCACATGACTCACACAGGAAGTCCTTGGAGCAGTCTTTAAATTTTCCTGAAAACTGCTCTCATTTTAGAAGACTTTGCAGAAGAACCCTCCTTTTTTGTGTCTGCCATGTTATAGCTGATACAATAATCTCTGTAATAAAGCGTTATAGCGTTGTAACTTACTTGACAAAAGACAAGAGAGTACAGGTGGTACCTTTTATTGGCTAACGGAATAGATGGTAAATGCAAGCTTTCGATGCGCCCAAGGCCTCTTCATCAGGTAATAATATGGAACTGAGAACTGTACAACTTACATGACTGTAACCCTTAGATTAAGCTAGCACTATCACTAAGAAAAATTCACAGAAATAAATCAAAATCTGTTTCTTACAAAAAGTGTGCCGTCTCTTTAATAAAGTCACAATTACTATTGTACTCCAAAACAAATTGTATTTTTAGTCTTTCTGGTCATTTATCATGTATAAAAATGTAATTTAGTTTAAAAAAAAAAAAAGCACAAGGAGAAGATATCTTACAAGAAAAACAGTGATATAGAACTGCAGTTTGATCAAAGGGTTAAATTATGCACAAGATACATTATTAAATCTACAGGTTACAGCGGGGTAGCGAGCCTCCCGTTATAAGGTTATGTGTATTTATGTCATTAAGTCCCGGAGACATCTGGATATACAGGATGTTAGGAATCAAATTATCTGGGGTCTCTAACATGTTAGAATGGATGATGAAAGAGATGCCATTACTGTATTGCAAAACAAATGATGGCAATGTGGCATTAAAACATAAAGGCATGTAGTATGTGCTATAGTTATTAAAACTAATCCAAGTACAAATCAACAGATCCTTCTTTATTATGATCTGCATGACAACATATTTTCCATGTACATGACAGGCCAACACTTAAGAGTTGGGTTATCTCTCAATATCTCTGGGTGAGGTGGAAATAAAAAAAATAAAAAAAGGACCAGTTAAATAAGACATTTGGGAAAAAAATTAAAATTAAGGTGGTTTAGAAAATGCTGAAAAAGCAACAAATAGCTAAAAGAATGAATTAAAACAGTGGGTTTCCTGATGTGGAAGGCTGGTTAAACTTCACATTGTGGAAAATCTCTGATAATTCTGCTTTTTAGGGAGTTTAGTAAAGATACATCCAATCTACATTCCTCCAGCCAGTCTAGAGTAGCAGTAAATAGATAAAATACAGCTTAGCCATTATTTCTCACAATTCTTATCTGCCGTTTTTTACTTTTAAAAAGCTACTCTTATAGCAACTACGCAAAGTTCATCTATGACCACCCAGATGCAGCAAAACCAAACCAAACCATCTCACTTCTGTTCTCCAACTATGCAAACTACACATACATGGTCTGAGAGGAATGCCCAGAACTATTCATATTGATTCCTGAGTGGTAAGATGTATATTTTCATTTAAACACATACTTAGGGGATTATTCACTAAAGTCCAAATTGTTGCGTATAGGTGCAAATTCGCCAGATAAAGACAGTCGCAATAGACTGCTACTTTCGCAGTTGCGACTTTATTATGGGTAAATTGTCACGGATTTTCTATGGGAAATCGCTGTTTGAGAATTCGACAGTTGAATTCGCACCTTAGTGAATAACCCCTTAATGTTGGTATTTTAGTTTAGCTGCACTTATTTTT
>WMED01024820.1:0-11148 GCA_019650415.1 Pipa parva | reverse complement strand
CGCGACGGCATTTAGCAAGGGGGCACCGGTGCGTGCGCCCCCTTGCTAACTGCGCCCAGGACAACTGCCCAATTCGCCCATACGGCGAACCGGCCCTGCATATAGATATCACCCTTTGTCTTGAATCTAATACCTTAATACACAAACACAAGAGAGTTATTAATGCTGACAAGCTGGGAACCAGTACGGTGTTTAATCACTTTCAGAGACACCATGGCATGACCTAGCCACATGTCTATAAGCAAGCTGCAGCTGGGGCTTATCTCTGTGTGCCACCACAATGCACACTTGATTTGGCTATCTAGAGAGCCACCCATAATAATCTGCCCTTAAAGAACAGTGTTTTGATTTCATATTTTTACAAAATATCTGTCTATATAGAAACTATCCCAAATTCTTGCCATAAAGCCCTAACTTAGGCTTGTAGAAGCTTTCCTTTCCTATTTCAAATTGTCTCTTACTTTTCCACTATTTCTTATTGGTGCTGTAGGGCAAGTTGGCAATTGCAAGGTTTTTCATTTTGTTAGGACTCTGCTGAATCCACCACGTGCACAACTTATACTAGGCTACTTCTCTGGGCAATCCATATGTAGACCAGTGACAATACCCTCAAACAATTGAACTTAAAGGGGAAATAATGTAAACATGTATGAGGAATGTGTAGACCTAATAGTGTGAGCAATGAAATAGAATTTGCAAAATTGTTCTCCCCGCAACAAAGATTTTACTTTAAAATCAGAAATATTTGAAAACTGACGAATGGCCTTGGAACCTACAAATATAACTGTACATGTGCTCTGGAAGTCTAACTTTTTAACAGACTTTTTGTTACAAAACTAGAAAAAACTAAAAAAAAGCTTTAGGGCAAAATTTACTGAAGTCAAAAATGATTTCTTTTTACTTTTTTGCTCATTTTTCACCTGATTTTCAGGTGAAAATGGGTGACAATGGGGGCGAAAAGGTTGAAAACATAATTTGCAACCTTCTTGCCCATTTTCACTGTGCAAACTGGACAAAAATCATTTTCATCTTTAGTAAATTTCTATTAGTCTTGTGATCAATTGTATTTTTTAAAATACTTTCTTAGAATAAAAAAAAATCTGAATGCTCAGGGTGTTTGAAGGGTTCTACTACCTCTATGAACAGTTGACTTTTTAACAGATTTTCTATAAAGAAAAAGAAACCTCAAAAATAAGGTAAGAAAAATGGTTTTATCTCTGTGTGTCAAAGCAGTACAAACTTGGTTTGCCTATCTAGAGAACTACACTTATTTAAAAGGGTTTTGGTTTCATCTTTTCATCGGGGTTTAGCCTCCAGATGTCTCCCCCTGCCTGTCTGGAAATGGTGCCTAATTATTGCTCTTAGGGGGTAATTCAGGAAAGTCTGAACTTACCTGGCGAGCCTTCGATTCACTTTGCAGAAACTGGTACGCGCTCCCTGCTCTCCTGCACACAGAGATCAGCGAACGCTTTAAAAGTATTCCAGTCTCGCAAGGCAACTCGAGTGGTAGCGAGGTGAACTGAAGTACCTTTAAAGCATTCGCTGATCTCCGCGTTCAGGAGAGCAGGGAGCGCGTACCAGTCTCTGCGAAGTGAATCGAAGGATTGCCAGGTAAGTTCGCACTTTGCTGAATTACCCCTTAGCTTTGTACAAGCTATAATTTCTTGTATTGTATTGATTGTATTGATTCAATTATATTGTGATGATATACTACGCAGCGCTTTACAGAGATTCATCATTCACTTCAGTCCCTGCCCCGTGGACCTTACAATCTAGTTTCCCTATTCCCCATTACACTTTCTTATTACAAATTGTATTAAAACATATTCCTACATATCCAGAAACATTGTCAGTTTTGCCCTAAAAACGTAACTTGTGTTTTTCTATTTTTAAGTCCACATTTTTGTCCAGCAAAGTCTCAACAAGAATGGTGAAAAAGCTGCCTGGTGTGAGCGAAGATGCATTTTAACACATTTTAATTCAAACCTTCAAAATGTAACACACACCTTTCAAATTCAGCGCACTTGTCTTGGGATTCAGTGAGATTCAAGGTGGCTTGTACACAAAAAAAAAAAAAAGCCAAAATACTAATGTTCTATATGGTTGGTATTTTGATTCATTTTGGCTTAATCTGACATGTTTCAATCCTGCCTTGTATCAGCAGTGTCGGATTTATTTGGATTAATACAAATCCGTACTGTTCATCTTCAGTAAATGCTGTAGAATACCACTATTACAAAAGAATTCCTTCTGTTTTTATTCTGTTTGTTTGTTTGGGTTTTTTGTCTTTACATGGTCAAAAATAAAAAAAAAGGTTTCATGGAAAGTGTTGGTGTATTAGACTCTCATTTCAACATGTGTTTACTAATTGATTGGTCAGAACTAGTGCCAATCATTCCTAAAAGGGGAAATGACATTTTATGATTAAGCTCAATACATTAAAATGGCAGCAAAATAAATGAAATGACGATTACATAGAGTATCTATAAATACAGTATGTTGCCATTATTGTATCATGGATAATGGATGTTGTGCTATCACATAATAGGACTTTATATCAATTGATTTGTTAAAAAATAGAGTTGCAATTTCCATGCATAATCATTTCACTAATATACTGTATGACAGAAACTAGTCAAGGTAGCCCTTTTGTCATTTTTCAGGGCACCTAATATGGTGGATCCATGCATTAAATTTAATATGATTCTTTGGGCAGGGGATTATCAAGTTGGTATTTATTAGAATTCTACAATATTATTCAAAAAGTATATGATCATGAATAATCGCTCAAAATATCCTATGTGACATATACACGGAGTTAAAAATAATGGTAATAAACTAGCATATGGCTATAACTTTAATCCACAAAATCTATTCTTGTTTTCATCATATTCCACAACCTACTCCCTCCACACCACCTGTTAAATTTAGCGCTTTGCAAAGTCAGACTATCTGTTGACGACAGTCACAAACTTGGTGTTTTTTTTCCTAATTTACAAGGCTGCTGGTGACTTAAGTTTTTATTAGCTGATCTTGAGTGTGTTCCCAGATTATAAATGTATGTACGTATATTTTTATTTATAAAGTGCCACTAGGTTACGCAACGCCGTACAATCCAACAATACAGTTATAATACAGACAAGGGAAAAGTGCTAAACAAAGAACAAATGAAGAAAATTACACATAATCAAGAAAATACATCACTCTAAAGCGAAATTTATTAAACTCGGAAAAGCCGTTTGCGCTTTTCCGAGTTTAATAACTCGGGAGAATGATTTGAAGTTTCCCGGTAAGTATCGTGAGATTTGTATCATGCGATACTTGTTGTGAGAAACTTTTTTTATTGGATATATCCATGAAAAGGTAACTATATTGTATGGCTACCTTTCCATGGATATATTTAATTTTAAAAAGTTTGTCACAGTAAGTATCGCATGAGTCAAATCTCGCGATACTTACCGGGAGAAACTTCAAATCATTCTCCCGAGTTATTAAACTCGGAAAACTGAAAAGGCTTTTTCGAGTTTAATAAATTTCGCCCAAATTTAAGACCTAAGTGGTAGGGCCATGACTGAAACAAGAGGATGATTAAGTCAAGTTAAATCAACTCTAAACATAATCCAAAACTAATGTAACACAACCCCAAAATGGCTATGAGTACATACAAGAAGCAGCTTCATTAAATGGAGTTCTCTACAAAAAAAAGAACATATGACTCTTTTACTTAAATATATCTGAAATATTCCATTTCACAAGGCTGAAAAGATCACTTCACTATCCAGGAATCAACTTAACATCTCAATGCAAACTTTATAATCAGACAAACTACCCACCTTTATTGAGACAGTTATAGTCTAACATGCAAAGGTGCGTGAAAATAAAAACAAAATTATTTTCTAGCTATTTAGAATGTATTGCTTTAAAAAAGCCTTAAATATAAGGCTTATACATGTACTAAATGAATATTGGAGTAATGTTGAGCTTTCTCAGTATGTTTTCATTTATTGTAGTTGCAGCCATGTTTTATCTGTTAAATAAACAAACCCCATTTAAGTACTTTTGTTTCCTGTGGAATTTAAGATAATACATATTGTAGTATACTGGTAAATTCACATGCCTCATGTTTCATTATACCAGTGCTACTGTGTATAGTTGTATTGCATTGTATTCCTTCTTTTCCCCCATAGAGGTGAATCCATTACATTGCATGGAATGTTCTGGAAACTTCTGGTCCTGGCTAGAGCCTGTCCAGAAACTAAATATGCAATCAGGATCTATCTGAAAGTTGACATACGGGCATGTTTGGGTGTGTCCCTTGTCTTTTGCTGGAGAGTGCTGCATGCCTGGTGGAGGGTAACACAGGGAACTCAGAATAGTACTGCCTAATGTTAGCTCACCTTAGGGAGTGAGAGTGACAGGGTAGGGACTATTTACCTGGGTAGCAATAGACCCCACTAGGAGTCTAGTGTGTGCCTGACCACATGTTGGGGTTCACAGTTAAGATGTTTTGTAGGAAAGGTGTAGGGACTAGGGCGATCCCCACTTGAGGAAGGTATCCCTGAAAAGTCCAGCCCGTGGTTTATTTGGGGCCTGTCAGATCCTGTATCACCTCTGAGGATCTGAGTATATCTTTGAGGGTTGTGGACTGCCTGGTAGTAAATATTTGACATCCTGTGTTATCTTCTTTGTTATGTGTACTTTAAGTATTATGAGATGGCTTGTACTTGCCTAATGTACTATATCATGATGTATGTTCTTTGACATGCCCAAATATGTCCATGTGTAAGTGGGGACACGTGTATTGATGATCATCACTATACCACTATGCTGCTGTTCTTTTCAATAAATGTTTTTGCTGTTTAAATAAGAACCCTGTGTGTTTTAAGGATTCTCCAAGTTTATACTACTCCTATATGTAAGCGGGGCCTATCCCATAGGATATGAGTTAGCCGAGGAATATGTGAAATGTAGGCAGATTGAGGCATTTAAATATATATGACAGCTATACCGTTACAATATTCATGATTTGCCCCAGAAAGCACACCTTGGCTACAACCAACAGAAAGAGAGACAACAAAGACGAATACATATCTGGAATTCAACTTTAAAGATTATCAGGGGAATTTATCAAAAGGGGCAAACATTACAGAGATCTAGTAACCTATAGCAACCAATTAGAAGTTTTCTATTATTATTCTTGTTTCCTTGTGCCAGAAAATGCTGACTGCGGATGGGTTACTATGGGTTACTAGAACTCTGCAAACTATTGCTCCGATTAATGAATTCCCATGAATCTTTTTGACTGCATAGGAATGACTGCCATGCCAATTTAAACAGCAATTTTCTTGTCTTATTGTTTTTATACCTATAGATAAAAACCTGGTAACACATAGACTAGATCTAAAACAGAATATTTACCCCTTTTATTATGTATTGTTATATCATTTGTTTCACGTCTGTTAAACAGACCAATAATACCAGTTATTACCATTTGGAACAACACGGCAGTTATTCCTACATGGCTGCTTGTAACACTACTAGAATCTTTAAAGCTGAATTCCCACTTTTGTTAAAAATCTTTTATTATGAATTTTCACATCATTTTGGTTTTACAGAAAAAACAAACAAACAAACAATAAAACCTACAAAACTTGGCCTCTATCCACAACAGAGCCATCAAATAATACATAAAAGAGTTGGGGCATACAGAAAGAACAAGGGAGATGGGGACACTAATCATTACTAATCATTAGAATATATGATAAAAGAAATATTAGTTAAGTTGGACACCTGCAGGAGGGGAATTTAAATTTGACTTCTTTGTTTCACTGTTTTTGACACTTTTCAATGTATTTTTCTATTGGCTGGACTTTTCAGTTCTACTAATTTATAAAAAAATAAATAAAACCCGATAAAAACTCGCTAATTTTGAGAAAGATCAATGTTGATAAATATTAGTCTGTCAAACTGGTACACTTTGTACTGTTTTTAATGTGATTTCACTTCCATTGCAGATTGATATCGAACGTAAAAATTAATCTGCAAAAATGACCAGACCTACTCATAGGACATAATGGGGGTAATTCAGCAATGTGCGAAGTGCGCTCCAGATCCTTCGCATCACTTCGCACATGCTGTTATGCGCGCTCACTGATGTCCTGCATGCGGACATTAGCGAACACTAAAGGGATTCCAGTCTCAGCGAGACCACTCGAGTCGTCTTGCCGGGACTGGAATTCCTTAAAAAAGCGTTCGCTGATGTCCGCGTGCAGGACATCAGCGAGAGCATAACAGCATGTGCGAAGTGATGCGAAGGATCCGGAGCTCACTTCGCACATTGCTGTATTACGCTTTGTAAATTTGCTAAAATGCTGATATTTATATTGCTGATATTTCACCACCTTTACTAAGTCAAAATATTGCTGGACTTGTATAAATATAGCCCCAGTTGGTGTGAAAGTTTTTTGGTTCATTAGTTGGTCATGGTCATAACCATGTATGAATGTTGCAAATGACTGAATTAAAGATAGTGACTAGGAGTCAATCCACGATTTCACAACTGACAAAATAGCAATATCAATTAGTATTCATAGCTTTTATATCGACTAAGGTCAATGTCAAGGAAACAGCAGGTTTTGCTATTTCATTTTCTTTGCTTATTTATAAAAAAATAAATAAATTGTGTTTTCATTAATTTATAATAATGACAGAATAAAAGCTCGATTTCAAGGTTTTTAATTCCTATTTTTACAGGTTTTTTTTTTCATTTCTCCATTGCCTCGACCTATAAGTTATTAAAAAAAAAAAAAAAAAAATTCCATTTGAAAATAAAATTTCAATTCAAGAAAAGGAGAACCTGGTGGCAGAATTTCATTTTGCATGCGGAATAAATATATGAAATGTATTTATTTAAAAAACTGAGAAAAAAAAAATCACAAATATGTCAAATAGCATAAAAGATGGATAAAGCCAACAACCATAACTTAATAAAAAGGCAATAATCAACAGAAAAGGGAACTGAGGATCAATGCATTTCAGCCCTATGCATTGTTAGGTGTATTACAAGAATGCTGCACATTTCCTAGAATGTCAGTTTATCTCTGTGATCTGTAAAGCTATGCTAGTGGTTACGTTTTATTTTAGAATCACATGGGTGATTACTATCTAGACATTCTCTCTCAAGTTCCTTATTTCTACGACCAAAAAATCAGAATGAGAAATATCAATGCAATATGTTCTGTTTTTATTATCCAAAAATGTCTCCATGTTACATTTTTTTTCTGTGTAGATTAACACTTCTGTAAGACAGATTTGCAAAAGCAAATAGATCCATATGCGTAGTATGAAATCTGGGTAAAAAGGATGCCATTTATTCTGTAGTCCTTATGTTTCTAAAAACACAAGATAATATTTAATCTGCGAGTTTTACAAAGATTTTACATTTATTCAGATTTTGCATATTGCTGCAGACAGTTGACATACTGTGTGAATAAACATATCGGGGGATCTCTGTCTTAAAAACCCGCAATGTTTCAAGGTTTCTTTTAAGTTGACGAAGTTCAGGGAGAAAGTTAGCACTTCATTTTAATATGTGGTTTGAACATTTCACATAACCTATAATGATTTCAAGAATCTCAGCTTGCTTGCAATGCTCCTAAGAAAGTCATTGCTTATATTCATATTTTAACTGTTATGTTTTATGGATAGTAGTTATTTTTGTATTGTACATCTCTAAAAATTATCATTTTGTGTTGTTTGTGATAACACTAATACTAGTATCCCTTTAAAATAAACATTTTAGGGATGTTTGTGAACCCCATCTTTTGTTTTTTGAGGGGGTTCGTATTTTTGTATTTTTTCACAGAGTGTCCTAATTCATCTCATGAACTGTCGGTAACATCTTGATAAAGAAAAATTATGTCAACTACTTACAGTTATCAGGAGGGGCTTTGCTACTTGAAAATATCATCCTATCCCAGTGGTGACCAACCTTTTTTGGCCTGGGGGTCATATAAAATTACGACACGCGTGTTACGGGACACTTCAAAGTCACGACTTTTAAAATTGGGACCGCCATAAATTTTAAAGTAACAGCTGCGACAATTTTCCATAGTAAAGTCTCGACTGTGACAATATTCTCATTATAAAGACGCGACTGCGACAATAGCAGTCTATTGCGACTGTCTTTAGCTGGCGAATCCACACATACACAATTTGTCGGACTTCAGAATTCAAGCTGTGTGCCGGATATGGCCCGTGGGCCGCTGGTTGGACATCACTGCTCTATCCCATACCCAATAATGTAAACTAAATTTGGTGTATAATATGTCAGTGAAATCAATGAAAGTGGAATATATTACATAAGCTCCAATGGAGACTTACCATATGCTGTTTAGATACTTACAACTACAGCATTCAGTTCCCCTATGCCAACCTTGATAAAGTTCCAAGATCCAGGGACGACCAGCCTCTACCCCAGATCTCTCAGAATTTTTTACATTACTTCCTTCCTTATTACTTCCTGACAAGTTACTACCCAATACAGAAGTTGAGATTAAAATAGACTGCTTTACCCCTGAACATGAAGGAAGAAGCCTGGTTGGATTCCCTCTCAGATTCTTTAATAAAATCTTTGAGGGTTATTCACTAAAGTCCGAATTGTTGCGTATAAGTGCAAATTCGCCAGATAAAGACAGTCACAATAGGCTGCTATTGTCGCAGTCGCATCTTTAATAATGAAAATATTGTTGCAATCTTAACTTTAAAAAATTGTGATTTTACAATGGGGAAATTGCAGCGGATTTACTATGGGAATCCGCTGTTCGCGAATTCGACAGTCGAATTCGCACCTTAGTGAATAATCCCCATTTATCTTCAATTTTCATTAACAGATAACAAACAATATACAGAACACATCTTTTTTTGCTAAATAAAACGTATTACCCTTTGCTAACATCTCTGTTTGACCTTCCATATAAAGATTAAGAACATTCTTATTTGAAAAGTGCTGAAAATAACTTTTGCCTTTGTACAAGCCCCTCCCCCCATGACATGTTCTGTCAATCCATGACCCTCATCTCTTGCCACCCCCGCTTAAAGCAGTGAGAGGAAAAATACTCCCTATATTATTTTTTTATTAATCCTATTAGAAACAATTTCTCATCACAATCTCACTTCAACAACTGATAACCTATATCTCTTCCGGGACTGAATATATCATATACAGCTAACTCTATCATATTAGCAACCCAATCACTTACCCTAGAGGGCGAAATTTATTAAACTTGGAAAAGCCCTTTGTGCTTTTCTGAGTTTAATAACTCGGGACAATCCTTTCAAGTTTCTCCTGGTAAGTATCACAAGATTTGCCTCGAGCAATACTTGCCATGACAAACTTTATCTTATTAAATATATCCATGGAGAGGTAGCTATACTGTATGGTTACCCTTCTACTGTCTCTAATACACGTGCTCCAGTTTATAATCCTGCTTGTCTTTATTACATGTCCTCCAGTTTATAATCCCGCTTGTCTCTATTACATGTCCTCCAGTTTATAATCCCGCTTGTCTCTATTACATGTGCTCCAGTTTATAATCCTGCTTGTCTCTATTACACATCCTCCAGTTTGTAATCCCGCTTGTCTCTATTACACATCCTCCAGTTTATAATCCCGCTTGTCTCTATTACACATCCTCCAGTTTGTAATCCCACTTGTCTCTATTACACATCCTCCAGTTTATAATCCCGGTTGTCTCTATTACACGTCCTCCAGTTTATAATCCCGCTTGTCTCTATTACATGTCCTCCAGTTTATAATCCCGGTTGTCTCTATTACACGTCCTCCAGTTTATAATCCCACTTGTCTCTATTACACATCCTCCAGTTTATAATCCCGCTTGTCTCTATTACACATCCACCAGTTTTATCTTTCATCTATTTCCAGTTGATTCACTCAGTTAGATCAAACACTCAAATGATCTAAAAATCTACATCAAGATTTTACAAAATCATTTTGACAAATACAACTCTCCTTATTACATTTTTTCACACATATCCACACAGAATTATTTATTTTTTCACATCAGATTTACTCTATAGTTGTTATTTTCTCTCTAGACTTTTTATTTATCTCTTTGCAACCTGACAAATATGCTGCTATGTGTCACATTAATTGTATAAGCTTGATCGAACATGAAGTCAAAATTCAGTTTAAAGGGGAATTGAAGCCTCAGAAAAACTTAGGATAAAAATGATGTGCCTTATGTATAGGGCTTCTTAAAACAGCTCATAAGTGGTACAGCGCAACAGCAAGTGAATACTGATGCCTTTAAAGTTGCCACTGGAGGCAGACATCTTTATTCTCTATATAAGCCTCTTTCCTTAAAGTGATGCTGCATCTCTACTTCTAAGGGACTGTGGAAAAACAGTTTGACTTAAAAATATTGTTACAACTGGTAAATAATTCTAACTTATAGCCCAGATCACTACATTGTGGAATTTGGATTGTGTGTAAGTTGCAATTTCATATGATGTATTTATCAGAAATTAACCATAACCCTCCCCCGCACTGCAAAGCTTGTTACTAATGTGCTCCGAGACTGCACTATAGACTGCAATGGTTTTCAGTCGAGCTACACAATGAGCTAATGTCCTATCAGCCCTGCATTATGTGTATTTTATACATATTAGTATTAAAGATATGGTTTTACCAGTTCATCCTTTTATCAGTGATAAATCTATAAAACATACAGGCTGTATGGATAATTTGTAATTTATTTATCCTCATAAAACATGGTTATCTGCAGCTCCACCTCCACACTTAGGTAACAAAGTTCAAACAATTATGTAAATGTATGAATTTGTGTCTATTCACCACTTCCACAACTTTGTGTATTCAGAAAACAATGTTGTGGAGAATTCACATCCAATTTGACATTTTATGACAGTTACAAACTTGCTCAACTTTTTGTATTACTTTGAGCATGCATGTGACTTTGACTACTTACAAAATGTCAGGCTGTGTCAAAGTAGCAAATTCAGCAAAGTGTATTGCTCCAAATTCAACAAGCATAGCAACATACGAATTATCTACACCTGGGAATTCACACTTTCATGAATAAGCCTTTTTAATGTACAGATCAGATCATT
>WMED01024819.1:0-11148 GCA_019650415.1 Pipa parva | reverse complement strand
TTTTATTTACGATTTACACAACGTGCCAACTTTTCTGATTTTGGGGTTTGTATTTGCAACATGTGACATGGCTGCCCTCTCACACGGGTAAAAGTACATGAGAGATTATTGTATTGTTTATGATGTAAAATGTGACCTTATATATTATTCTTCCAGGAGCAAGTGTGATATTTTGCCAGGAAGTGGTCATCCCAAGCTTTTTACTATATTGTTTCTATTTATATACAATATACACAGCAATAAACTGGCAATACATCTTCCTGTTATACACAGTATTAGATACAGTATGAGAGTCTGCAAGCAGATTTCACCTGTAATCCCCATATCTTCAACCTGTATACTTGCCTAAATCTCTGACAAATAGCTTTTTTTGAATGCAATATTGAAGTCATCTTTTCTATCTCAAAGTTTGGCTCACATTTCACTGTAAAAGCTTTAGGCTGAATATCATTTCTACGTAAAAAAAAATAGCAGGTGGTAAAACATGCTGTAACAGCTTCTAGTGTTTGTGATGGGATTGGACTGATCATTTATAGAAGTTTAACTGAAACAAACATTGCTCAGGGCGAAGCTCAGGTTCTGCCATGTTAAAGCCTATGATGCATTACAGCGTATGCTGTGTCAGGGATTATGTGATCCAGTTATAAATTGTTATATCTCGAAAATTATTTCGATGTGCTTAATTGAAGCAATTACCACATAATGCCCAATAGTTATGTTGAGCATAATTTACCCCTTTTGGTAATTTATATGTATAGATATATTCACAGAGGATCACATAAAACAATTTATAATAAGCGACATCATGAGACCATGCACATAGACAAACCCTAGAATAATAATATAATATAATAATAATAATAATATAATAATATAATAATGCAAACTGTTAAAATCTCTAAATACACATAAAACATTTAAAAATAGTATCCATAAAAAAATATAATACAAACATAATATTTTATACAACAAAAAACAAAAAAAAAAACCAAGTGTAAGGAGCAGCTAATTCATTAGTCAGATCCAGCAATTACACAATTGGGAATTTTGTATTTAAACCTGGAGGTTGTGCACTATCCAGGGCATGTATTCATTCGCTCTCCCTTATTAGCAGAAATCTATCCCTATCGCCAGCACAATGTGCTTTATGAACATGGTCAGTTATTATTAACCTTCATTTGTGGATTTGCCGTTTCTGCCTGACAAAATAAGAAAGCTACTGGGATAGATATAATTTCCTCTCAATCTCTTCCAAATTTTTTTTTTTTTTATGTACATTTAAATGCACTTTGTTGTTTGTGATATCAGTTTATAGGTAGATGAGAGAGCACAGGCTCTGCAGCTACTACCATGTCTCCTACTACAACTACAACTCCCAGAATGCCACTAGGCGCAAAGGCAGCAGCTGTGGATGTAGTCGTGGCAGTTTTGTTCAGAGCACTTAATATACAGAGTGACTCTATGGGGGTAATTCACGATACTGCGAAGTGAGATGCAGAGTCCTCGCCTCACTTCGCACTGACTAATATGCGCTTGCTGATGTCCTGCACGTGGACATCAGCGAGCGCATTAAAGAGATTCCAGTCTCGGCGAGACCAAAAGAGTTGCTTCGCTGAGACTGGAATCCCTTTAAAGCGCTCGCTGATGTCTGCGTGCAGGACATCAGCGAGTGCAGATCAGTCAGTCCGAAGTGAGACGAACACTCCGCACCTCACTTCGCACTATCGTGATTTACCCCCTATTTGTCAGGCGATGGATTTTCAAACATCAAATTGCATCTGTGTGCATTGCTCCACAAAGTTGCATCTATGAGTGTACAGAGTCACAGGTCTGAAACTAAAGAATGAAAAATTGCCATGTGCTTAAAAGCACCAATAAGCATGGAAATACAGAGTAGCTAAATACAACACAGCAAGCATGGAAATACAGCACAGGTTTATAGGTCCTAAATGGCAGTTTTATCAACCACTACTTAGCACTTTAAAGTGAAGTATCCTTGTGATATTAAACCTGTATTGTTTAATGTACTTTTCCCATGTCTATTATATATGTATTGCTGAATTGTACAGTGAATTTGTGGTGCTTTATAAATATTATACATACATTAATACAAATTGCTGACAGCAAACAATTATCTAGGCAGAGAAGCAGTCCCACAGCTCCCAGTGTCCCCCGACCTCGGCCTATCTCTGTTGGTAGTTACTAGAAGTTGTAGTTCAGAAGCTAGGGAGATGAAGCTAGGGAGATGAAGCTAGGGAGATGAAGCTAGGGAGATGAAGCTAGGGAGATGCAGGCCGTCTGTTCCTGTGTGGTAAAATCAGACTGTTGTATTCATCTTCTATAAGTGAGAGCTTTCTGTATTGTAGGTAACAGCTCTACAAAAAGGATTTGTACATGATGAGTTCAGTCATTCCAATCCTTATTACTGTTACTATTCAATACTAAAGGTGTTACTAGACATGTGTAGAAAGCTGGCGCCTTGCACTCCAAAGTCTCACATGGAATGAAAATACATCTTTTTTTTATTGACATGATAAGTATACAATATACTTATACATACAGAGCTACAGAATATGCCTGCATCCAACTGTATCTGCATTTCATTCCAAGACAAACCTGACACACAGCTTTTAACTCTCTAATCACTAGGCTGTTAGCCCTATACTCATTTTAAGGATTCTTTTTGCTTGGTGTTCAACAAACATACGATATATATACTGTAGCATGAAAAGGAATGCGTAGGAACTAGTATTGTGCACATTCCTTCCCCTGGCTCTGACATGGCTTACATAAAGTATATTATCACACATTATTTTACAGTGAGTCTACTGATTAGGATGTCTGTATATAATGTATTTAACCCCATGCCTTGCAGTGTAGACAAAATAGCTGCCAATGAATAATGTTCCTTTAACAACAATTTAACCCAATTAATAAATTGTAGTGCTCATCTAGAAAAGAGTTAATCTGGCTGTCATAAACACATGGGAGTTTTAATAACAAATGTAGCAGGCCTGGTTATTTTTGCACCTGTTTCCATAGCCACAGTTCCCAAAAATTGTAGATTATTGTCATTCATTCTTGTTTTCTTCTACAGTCTTTTATTCTACAGACAGTTGTGCTGCACCTCAAGTTTTTTGATCGGATTTTTCAATGGAGAGTTAGCCAAACCACTAATGTAAAGCATGGCTACCTTACCATCGAAAAACTCAAACGAAAAGTTTCGGTAAAAATCATTCGAAAAATATTGATCGATTTTTGCTAATCAAACAGCTGAGATCTACAAGGGATAAACTTGAAAAGGCTGGAATCGGCCTTTTTGGGTTTAATAAATTTTGCCCATTTATGGGGGGATTCATCAACAGGGGAAATCATTTACATTAGTCTAGTAATCTATAGCAACCAATCAGAACTTTTTTTCTTATACCAAAGAAAACTAACTGCTGATTTGTTGCTATGGGTTTGTAGACCTCTGTAAACAGTTGTTCCTGTTGATCAATTCCCCTGTTGGAGCACCAACCTCATTCTGAGTGTTTCAAATACATTTATGGGCATAAATTCTTTTAGTTTCTAAATGATGCAAAATCCTAATTCCTAGACTGTCAGGGTGAAAGTGAAGATGGCAAAAATTGCCCTATGTTGGCACTAGTGCTTGATGTTGCCTACCTTCTGCTATGTCATTCGACAGCTGGTGCTAAAACTAGAACATATACCAACTTTGATCTACTGTGTGAGATGGATTACACAATTCAGCTGCAATGGATATGAATTACTACTCCATGATCCAAGAATACATTCCTTAGTTAAAGTAGAGACTGAGTTGATCTGTGATCAGCCAATATCCATAGCATTAAAGATGCCATATTTAAGGCTTTTCACTAAGGTAGTCTCTTACTCGTAAGTCTCAAAGATGCAAGGAATCCCCATGCTGCATAGTTGATTTGTAATCACCACAAGTCTGGGCCCAGTCTAGACTGACTTGACCGAAGCATGTCATGTGGTTTGAAAGGGATGAGGAGTATACCCAATCTTTGCTGTGTATAACAGATATTATAATTTCTGTGATTTACATAGAAGCTGTGCGTGCTATTAGCAGTAACAACAACTATTATTTTAGTTTAATAGCTCAGTGTACATGTTACAGATTCTAGTACATGCCTTGTGTACTTGATCCTGTGCTATCACACAGTTTTTTAACTGAAATTCTGATATGGTATTGTGAACAGTAATTGCTCAATACAGCATTGCAAGGAATGATTATATTTTTATTAAAGAAACCTTTGCATTAGTTTAAAAATTCTTGAAAGATTAATTTGGCAAGATTCCAAGTTACAAGTTTTCACAAGCTGACAAATGTTTTAAGCTATTTATATAACTTTTGTCCAAGGCCCTCGATATCTTAGATTTAAGGGGGTTATTCACTAAGGTGTGAATTCGACTGTCGAATTCTCAAACAGCGGATTCCCGTAGCAAATCCGTGACAATTTCTCCATAATAAAGTTGCGACAATATTCTCATAATAAAAACGCAACTGCGACAGTAGCAGCCTATTGCGACTGACTTTATCTGGCGAATTCACACCTATACGCAACAATTCGGACTTTAGTGAATAACCCCCCCAAGCCTCTGAATTTATTGAAGAGGAACATGTAATATTATTTTAATGATAAATTAACGTAACAATGTTTAGAAAACTGCAATTGTATTAGTTATTCAAACACCTGTCTTTAAATCTCTGAGAATGTAATAACTCTTATTCCCTAGTTCCTATTATTACTGATAACATTTCTCCCCACTGAGATAAATCCCCCTAGTTTTAACATTTTTATTTCAGAATAAATCTAAATACACAAGATCTCATGGATTAGAGAAAATCATATTCCCTAGTTCCATTTGTTTCAGTTGTTTGACAGTGTATGTAACTATGTAGAAAAAAAATATCTCCCTTTCATTTCATTTCCTAAGTAATTTAATATATATATATATATATATTTACCTTTATATATTGCTGTGCTTGTTAAATAAAACATTGAGAACCAAAGACAGGCATTTTTTTTTTTTTGTTAGTTTTTCTACACTAGTAAATCTATAGCTTAAGCATATTAGTCGGAAGATTAAACCAATTTGTTTCAGCAGAATCTTTTTCTGCAGTTTTATAGACAGTCTTGACATTTTATTTTGGCAAGACACATTCTTTACACAGCAATGAAAACTCAAGCAGCCTTACCTTAAAGATGTTCCGCAGAAAGTACATTACGCTTAACATTTCTTAAACTTCATATAAATTGTCCCACTCCAATGTCCAGAGAAAGGGGATGTGATTATTTTCATTCCCCACTGTGCTTTAGGTTGCATACATTCCCATTGCTATTTTAGACAACCTTAGAACAGACGAAAGGCTATGAGCTTTGGCAAGAGTTTATGCTTAAGGAGCTGAATTCCAATTAGGTCTTATCCGAGCTGTGAGCAACTGTAAAACAGTACAAACAGGTTTGTTCACAGTTTACAGGCACTGAGAACACCAACTGAGCATGCACTAAAACACACTTTTGTTTAGAGTGAATAAAGTGAGAGTCCCTGATGTGTTCATTGGCCATCAGCTGAGGTTTGACTTAAATCATTATTTTTGCTGTTAGTTGTAGCCTGCATTTACAAATAATAAGAACAGACAAGTGAGAGGCATTGTTAAAGGGGTAGTATCACCTTTTTTTCTTTAACAGTATTGTTTTTATTTCATCTTTCATTTCATAGAACAAAAAACATTACACATCTATCTCTAACAGCAGGATCATGTAGAAACATAGTAAGCTGCATCAATAATATGGCCCTTTATACAGTTGGTGGTGGTAGGAATAAATGGGTCTAACTTTAATCGGTTTGGATTATTCAAATACTGCACATAAAAATAATTGTTCTCTTGATATTAATTCATGAGTTGTATTGATTTTGGTCTGTTCTTATTTTTACTGATAGGAGCCATGTTGCTAAAATAGACCTCACCTAGTCGCATTCATTTTGAGGTGTTTTAATTTTTTGGTGTTAGCATTATTTTTAAAAAAAGGACCTATTATAAGTGAAAGATTCTTTATTAAAACATTTCAGCAGAAATAGCACTGTTTCTAGCGTATACAGTTTGTTTGTAGTGTTGTGCTCTTGCAGTAAGTCAGTGAAAATCCTCTTTCCTCTGCCAGAGGGTTCTTCAGCATGCGGCTTTCCATTAGTTTCTGTACCCCAGCAGCCTAATGGCAGCCAACAGGACAAATATCACTGCGTCCATATAGGCTTTAAAAGGAACATCTCCCAGACATGGATGACCCCTTGTAGGAATTAATAAGACCAAACTCAATGCATTTTAAAGACGATAAACCCCTTTTACTGTCTGAAAAGAAGAGGTATTCCAAAAACATTTACTAAAAAGTCAATTATAATGTTATCAATAGTTTTTTCTTTATAATTGAAGCCACTGGGTTTGTTAGAGTAAAAAGAAAAGTCACTAGTTGGAAAAAAAACTCATATAGAAACAATTCTTCTTACACTTGAAATTTTAATCAATGATTAGACATAACAGTTTTAGATGTGTCAGTAGCAGGTAATACAGACCATAGGGAGTGAAACTTTTCCTTTGTAGTATAATGGAGAACCCAGCAAGCCTTGATGGTTAGTGACACTATTTTTGGACTCTGGTTTGTCTTCTGCAGAACTTACCAAGATCTCAGAAGCTATGTGCCAAAACAAGAATGGTAAGAAATATCAAGATTGATTTAAGAAAGGTTGAATTAGGAAAGGTATCGGCAGTCAGAAAGGATGGCAATGCAGGCTTAGGAAAGTATAGAGGCCTAGACATTTAGCACATAAACAAGGTAATCTGATCAATTAGAGCACACAAATGCACAAGTTAAGCTACAACCAAGGCTAAAGCAGGGAAAAGCATAACTAGAAACATTTAGTGCAGGGGTAAGATGAGTACAGAGACAATAAACAAGCCATAATATCTCATGTGCTGTCACAGCAGCTTTATTGTTGTTATGTATACTGTAATGTTTGCATTCTTACTCTGTATAGCATTTGCTCCCTCTGTTTCATATCTGGAATTTCCCATGTTAGTTTCCTGCCTCCATCTTATTTCAGTATTGTAATTTAACCACATGAACTGCAGGCTGGAAAAAGTAAAGTTTTTTGACCTCTCCAGATTGATATAGATTTCATCCCTGAAGTTCCACAATAAACTACAGTGGATTCTACATCTGTGTCATCTGTGAGTGAGCTTAGCTATCTGTGGATCTTGTCAATATAGCAAGGAGTGCATACACTCCATACAGACAGGGGCCCTAATTCACCATAGTGCGAAGTGTGCCGCGAAGCGTTCGGCTCACTTCGCACATGGTGTCATGCGCATGCTGATGTCCTGCACGCAGAGAGCCCAAACAGCACCACAGAAACACAGCATAGAACCCCAACAGAAGCACAGCATAGAGGCTCAACAGCACCACAGCAGCACAGCATAGAGCCCCAACAGCACCACAGCAAAGAGCCCCAACAGCACCACAGCAAAGAGCCCCAACAGCACCCCAGCAACACAGCATAGAGCCCCAACAGCACTCCAGCACCACAGCATAGAGCCCCAACAGCACCACAGGAACACAGCACCACAGCATAGAGCCCCAACAGCACCACAGGAACACAGTAAAGCCTTAGCCCTGACCTCAGAAACCTGACTGAGAGCAGGATGTCCTCCTCATTCTCTGGGGTTACCCCTTCACTTACTCCTGTCATGGCTTTGGGCTGTCATTCTCCTAGTGTCTACAGTGGCATACACTACTGTGCCCTATAACAGTAACTACCCCTACGCTTACCTCTAAGGGCTCCCTCCTGTAACATCCCCCTAGGACCGTCTACCTCAGGAATGTCTTTACTCTCTCAGGACCACAGCTATAACGATAGCTCTGCTCAACAACTTTTGCCCTAAAGCACACTTAGAGGTCTCCTATCCCCCAGATACCATTTAACACACAGAAATATGTCTCACCAGGTGGAAACTCCCCTCCAGCAAGCTGGGGAAGAGTGAACACTTTTACTAAGAGGCAAACTCTCTATCAAACCCCTTAATTAGTAATTCACCTGAGACAAAGGTGAGATTTCTGGACTGACTCTTCCAATACTGGCTGCTGCTTTCTCTATACTATATGCTGCTCCAGTATGCTGCACGCAATGTTATACAGAATAATGAAAACATTCAACATATTACATATTACTACCATTTCATATTACACAATATACAATTATACACAATTCTACAAATTTAGTGACATTTTTATCTCACTATGTTACACTATTGATACATAACATTACAGTGTTATCTAAGTATTGTATCAATCAGTTTAGAAATCATATATTTTACAGTTCTCAAGAAATTTCCATAACCGAGCATGAACGCCCTCCTTCTAGTCATATTCCTTTGTGATAACCTTGTCTCTGACAAAGATATTTGGGTGTGATGCCTTAGAACACATGTATCTATCTCGGTTGCCAAAGCTGTAAATGTTGCTGTCCGCCTCTTTTTTCTTTACTGAATCTTTTCTGTGCCAAATTATATTTAGTTCATTGCTTCAAAATCATTCATTGATTGTGTGCGCATTGTATTTTCTGTTCATATAGAACTAGGAGACAGTACTTTTGAAGACAATAACCATCAGCTATAAAGCAAAGTACAACAAAGGAGCAAAGCAGCAGTAACTAGTAGCTTACTACCAAAAACAAAGTAGTCAATCAAGGCAAGATGTCTTTGTAACATCTCCAGCAGGGTCTGTGGGGATGTAACAGGAACTTGTGGAGCAGCATAGTGGAATTATCACTCTCAGAGAGGGAGTTATTCATTAAAATACAAACAGTCACATAAAGGTACAAATTCACATCTGTTCACCACTTCCTCAACTCTGCTTATTCATCAAACTATGCAATGAGGTGAATTCACATCCAACTTGACACCTTACGATGGTTATACACCTAACATCCATCAGACTGTATCGAAGTGGCGAATTCAGCAAGGCATACTGCTCACTTGACAACATGACACAGGAAAAGTATTGCATAGAAAGGATGTAAAAATCACATGCTACACTGTAGGAAACTTTAATATAGCAACAAAATTTAGGACAGAGATTTGAGGAAATTTGCAGTGTATCAAAGGGGCTGTTGGGCTCTCTGCAGGCTGTCTTACTGATCTTTGATCAAATTGCACAGTCTCCAAATGTAGGGCTTGATCTAGTTGTCTAGCCAAGGAGTCAGACCTGGTCATCAAAAGCAGCAGCTAAGTCCTGGCCAGAGACCTGATACAAAGAGTATCTGGTGGGAAATGGAGTTGCAGTGAAATGTTGAGTGTGATCTATATCTTGTCCAGCCATAAAAGGCTTGATTGAGTTAAGGATCTTGAGAACCCTGGCAATTATACCTTGTCCATTGAGGTGGGATGCTTTAGGTATAGAGAGATACGTACAAGTGTTGCTTCTATTGCAGGTCTATAGCAGTATAAACAATAAAAGTTTCAGCTCATTAAGACTTTCTTCCCCCTTCAGTGTCTACTATTGATGTGGCACAGTTCCCAACTTTTAAGGGTGGAAAAAATGCCTGGAAAAAAGCCAGCTTCAGCAGAGTGTGATTCATGTGTGGGAGTATTGCTGGTTTCCTTGGGCATCATAGGAGCTGCAGTGTGTGGTTCCACTGAGATGTCTTCATACTGTCCCAATTAATTAATATTTTACTTCTTAAAAAAAAGACCATGGACCCTGTTTATATTTCAGTACAGAAATGTTCCTCTCTTCTGGTTAGCATCAGGCCCTAAGCGTCACGAACATTAACCTTTAAATGTATTAGGACTTTATTACCGTATAAGCAAAACTATCACAGTCTATTGATTAATAAACTCACATTGCATGAAACCTGTTAGATGATGATGATTCATTGTTATGATTAGTTTTCTTTAATTGTGTATTTTTCATGACTGCAGTTATGTTTTAAGAAATTATAATAAAGATTGAATGTTATTGAATTTTTTCTCTGCTGGAATGCCCAGAGCATGGACTAAACAACAATTCTTAAGGCTGCAGTGTAAGACGGTAGCTAATTATTTTACCCTAAATTCATAAAGACAATGCCCAAAATTTAGCCTAAATAAGAACCAAAGCACCTACAACAGATTATGATACAGTATAGTTGCCTCTTTATGTTTCTGTAAGTAACAGAGGAGTGCATATATATCCCTTGAAGTTTTCCAGCTGGGGGGAGCAGTGTTCTGTGAAGTGCTTCTTCTGGCACTGGGTAAAATGGTCTACAAATCTCCTACAATGCTACTGGTAAATCACCAGGTAAAGCAATGGTTTGTTTTCGGAGGGGTGAAGGAAGAGGATTCAAAAATTATTAGAAAACCAGTCCGGCGTTAATTGTACATTTTTCTTGTAACTACAAGTGTTAGTAACTCTAGTTTGTGGTTCTCTTGCCTCCTTGCCCAGACCACTGAAAACATCTCTACCTTATTACTGTCTGTTAGTGCAGATCATGCTTTTGTTCTATAGAGCAGGCTGCAATGATGTAACAATCTTGAAACGTAACCAGACAACACCAAGTGAAGGTTTCCACACAAGGAGACAATTATAGGATGAAAATAATTTTGTAAGTAATAACAGGTTAATAAAAAACACAAAATATTAATATCTGGGATTTCTGGGGCACTTTATGAATATGTATTATCTAAAACAGAGGTCCCCAAACTTTTGACATAGGGGGCCAGTTCACTGTCCCTCAGACCGACGGAGGGCCGGACTTTAAAAAAACCTATGAAAATCCCTATGCACACTGCACATATCTTATTTTAAAGGAGACCTAAAGTCAAAAAATAAAAACCAAGTGTTAAAATACTTACCTTATACAGAGTCGGTTGATTATAGTCACAGCATGAGCTGTGCTGTAATTAGCCGGGCTCCCGATGCTTCCCCTGTGCCTCCTTCTTCTCCTTCCCCGGCCTCATACATCATTGTGGGGAGCATTCTTTTTGGCCCCCGCAATGAATGTGATGATGTTTAAGCGATGAAACACCTGAGGTGTAACAGGGTGGGAGGAGCTGCGGTGCTGGCTGCCAGTCAGTCAGCACTGTGA
>WMED01024818.1:0-11148 GCA_019650415.1 Pipa parva | reverse complement strand
GGCGCCCAAGGGGTGGTTCGCCCAGGGCGCAAATCTAGCCAGGACCGGCCCTGCATAAAGGGCATTATCGGAGCAATAAAACTTGTATCAATTGACATTTTGTTTTTTTTTCATATTTGTTCATTTTTATATAGCGCTACTATATTACGCAACGCTTTACAGAGATTCGCCATTCACTTCAGTCCCTGCCCCGTGGAGCTTACGATCTAGTTTCCCTATTTGGTCACACACATATAGACAGACACAGATGTATGTTGTTGGATTGTGGGAGGAAACTGGAGTGCCCGGAAGAAACCCATGCAGGTGTGGGGAAAACATACAAACTCCATGCAGATGAAGTCCAGGGTGGAATTGAACCCAGCACTGCAAGGCAGCATTACTAACCACTGAGCCACCACACTGCGCTGGCAGTTAATCATATGCAGTATTTTCTGGGGGCAGGGGGTTGATTTACTTAACAGGTAAAAGAAAGCTACAACCGCAAGGAAGAAACCAAACTCAAAATAATATAAATCATGGAGAGATTAGAGCTATTTAATAAGTTTTACAAAATCTCCTTTTGATCTCTTGGGGGTCACCGTATCAAAGGTACATACCAAAGTACTCCGACAAACAGGGGAGGGCAAATCTAATACACATACAGTAAACTCGTAGACAGAAGAGCAAAGAATACAAATCTATTTGCTAAAAACTCAAAGGTGGATGGAAAAATGCAAGTTGCAGCTCTGCACAACTGATACAGTATATTGAAGCCCGATGACACAATGTGCACGAAGAACTGAAAGACCTGGTAGAATAAGCAGTAATCCCCCAAGGGTCAATACGCTTGTTTAATAACATCCTTTAACCACACAGAAATAGAAGTCTTTGGAATTCGTTTTCCCGTCGACACCTTCCGAAAAACTGAACAGTGACGGACAAAAACTAACCATATGATCTAAGTAAATCCTCATCCAACTTGTGAAGACTTTCCTCCTTAAGAGTTCTGGGTATTAGGACAAAGAACAAAAAAACAATGTCTTTATTAACACGAAACAAAGACATAACTTTTGTTAAAGGACCGCCACTTGTCAGGTTGAACTACTAATGGAACCTAACATGACAGCAAGGCAATCTCCAGTATAGACCTCATGGACACGATAGCCCCAAATATTCTACTGTCATAGAAGTAAGGTAAAGAAAAACCTGAGCTACATTGCTCAAAAGGAGACTTCTGTGGAACTGATAAAACTAGATAAAAGCCAGAAAAGGTGCTCTATGAAGTGGAATAATATGAGCCACTCCTGAAGGTACATACTTCATCCATAAGAGCCAAATGCTATATTAAAAAACAAAACAAAAGGGCAGTTACCAGCACCTTCAGAGAAGATAAACTTAGACCTTCTAAACCTCTAATCCCTTCTGCAGAAAATACAACAAACACATTAACCTAAACCAGAGGTCAGCAAAGTGTGGCTCTTTACCCACCTTGTGGCTCAGAGCACACCTCTGAAGCCACGCCCATGACCACCGATGGCTCTTCTGATTGGCCGTTGGCAGGTCATGTGGACGGGAGAGTGAGCTCCTCCCTCCTCCAGTGGCTCACAAAATAGTTGTCGCTGCTGGAGGAGGGAGTGAAAAGGCTGCCTCCTCAAGGAAGTTTGCAGACCCCTGACCTAAACTGATTAAAAAGGAGGCCCAAGGAATTATACCAACTCCAGCAAGTCCTCCAGATCTTGAAATATGGCAACGCTGACAAATTTACAAGCTTCTAACATAGTTCAACAACGCCAAAGACAGTGAGGCTGGACTCAGATGAAGAATAGGACCATGAGACAGAAGATCCGGAGACCACGGGGAAGCCCCTGACATGGACAGTAGATCCATTCACCGTGACTTCCTGGGCCACCAAGGAACAACTAAGATTTCTCTGACCTAGTCATGATTAATTTTATCGATTACTTGAGGGAAGTATTTGCAGAGCAGGGAAAGCGTAGGTAAACCAGAGAAAAATGGGAAAATTCTATACAATATACTGAAATCCCGCAATCACAGATATATAAAATCCCTGGGCAGGGAATGACAAAATTCTTTTGCTTAAATAAAGGCCTGGTTTCTTAGGCAAAACTATGTAAATTTACCAGTTACCTGATAATAGAAGTCATCATGGTATGGATCAGTGCTCTGTAACTGAAGCAGTTGGATACGGCACACCCATTCCTTTTCTCGCTGAAGCATGAGTCCGGCGTAAGGGTCTCTGCGCTGAAGTTCTGTATGTGCAGGTCGACAATTTCGTTCCCCACCAGACCCATTAACACCTCTGTGCTGACTAAAAAAGAAATAGCAATCAATTATATTATAATTAACCAGTGCTAATATATATATTATACACACACACCCATATGTACTTTGTCTCTGACTGCCTCACATATTTTTTAACTTGTTACAAACTGTGTTTCCTCCAGTACTTGCTTCGGCCTAAGGAAGAGGGATTAGGTCTTAAAAGCTTGTCTTATACTATTTACTGTTAGTCCATATAAAGTATCATATTATACTACAGTACTTATCTTTCTTACTATAAAGAGAGCAAAGCAATGTAGGGTTAGGAAAGAAACTAACTGTACTTCTGCTCGGTCAGCTTTCATCACACAGTCCTATGCCCAGGATCATGAGATGAAAAATGCTGGCTGCGTCTCTCTCTTCTGCCCCACCCCATATGTGATGTATGAAGTCACTTAGTACCATTTGCATGATTTTTTCCATTCGCAAATAGCACTTACTTGCGGTTTTGCTGGCGCTGATATAACATTCGACGATGCTGTGGGTGCAGATGAGTTGTGTCTGGACGGAACTGCTGCTGTGACCTAAGTAGTAAGTAAAAATGAGAACAAAAACATTTAAAGAAAAGCTTTTATTTTCATTGGAGACGTTTTACCATTAACTAATAAACTAACCTTATATTCTTTAGGTGAGGTCCTGGAGCAGAAGAAACCCCGAAGAAAGGACGGAATCCACCACCTCCAGGTGTGACTATCTGCCCGACATGGCTTTGCAAAAGTTTAGGTGTCATAGAAGATAAAGCAGAACCATGCAGTCCAGAAGCATGCGTAAACTGGCTTGGAGTCATCTGACCAGCAACTGACTGCTAACGAGAAGATATAAAAACCAGAAACAGTGACCAACAGTGAAAGGCATGATTACAAAATAGACTAACGCGTAACAGGGACTACAAGGGTGCAAGAGAGAAAAAAAAAGTCAGCGAGATGTTAACATCTTACCTGTGCTCCTCCCATGATCTGTGCTCTTTGAAGTGGAGAGAGAGATGGAAATGGATGTCTCAGGATAGAAGCAGGGCTGGCCTAAAGAAAGCCAAAATAACTGTAGTCTAAAAAAATAACTGAATATTTTGTGTAATTCACAAAAGAAAAACCCTACTTTTACTTACATGATGGCTGAATGGAGATGAGGCACGAACGTGGATTGGGTTAGGACATAAAACCTTTTAAAGGAGGAAAATAAAAAAAGTTCTAGTTAAGCAGTTTTATCTTTTATGTGCTCGGCCTCCATACTAATACAATACATGAACATGCAGCAAGAGGATGTCTCTAAACAGTAATACTAAACACTGTACATGAAATTTCCAAATTTTTTATTGAACAACTTTTTAAGTCCCATAAAACAATACAATAAGGAGATTTTTACTTACCGATAAATCTTTTTCTCTACCAGTCTTTTAGGGGACACATGACCAGCGGGACACTAGGAAGCAACAAACTCCTCCCCTGTGGGCATTACCCATTACTCAGGAAGTGATGAGCCAGTTTATTAAACAAACATAGAACAAATACTTGTAACCAAACTGTTGCTTCAAACATAATCTGTGTATTACACTGAGCGTTTCTTATTTCATAAACTTATTTTTTCCCATGTTCTTGAGAAATTAATTCACTGCTCTCTTAGTGGGAAGCATTCTGAATTCATTTGCATGTTCTTTCTATTATATGTCTGTCATACATACATATACACATACATACATACATACATACATACATACATATACACACACACACATCCCATGCTGTAACTGGACATCTGTATAATGGAGTGATATGTGCAACTCTTTGCAAAAAAATAAGCACATCATTGAGTAAAGTGAGCCTCTGCTGGAAAAGTACCGAGAGCGCCTATACTTGGACTTTGAGGGATGATAAGCCAAGTCCCTTATCCATACATGGTTGAAGGAATTGAAGCAACCAGGGTAGCCAAAACTGATCAAAAGCAAATCCAAAGGTCGAACACCAAACCCAATAAGTCTTCCACACTGTATTCTGAGGGACGAAAAGTATTCTTTGATGAGGATCGAAAATGAAAGGAATGATTCTTAAACATTCCCATCTGCTCTTATTTTGGGGAAGTAGGTTACTTCTTCCACCAGCTGCTTGAAATTATTTAGTCTAAATAGTCATTTGCCTATAAATGGAATTGACGTAAGTGACTTTTTAGACGATAGATCATAGATGTATGGATAAGCAGCGTTCTTATATTACAACCAGAGGGACTGTAAGAATCAGATCATAATCGTGTTGATTGTAGATGGGATAATCTTTAATCTGGACTTTGTTATTTTAAGAAATCATTATTCGTACAGATATCGGTTTGGTTTATATTTATTTATTTTTATTTTTTTCCCATAACCTTAGCTGCTTAGCTGTGTCTAATGGTGCATCACACAAGTAAGATATATACCTTCTTTGAGATTTAAGGGGTTATTAAAGGACACCCGTCACCTCAAAACTCTAATACTAATTTAGGTTGTATTAATGAAATAAACATTATGTAAATATAAATGTATTAAATAATGTGTCTTTATACAGCGTTTCTCTCTGTCATCTTCCCTGTCACCCTGACTTCTCTTTCCCGAGTTGGGTTGGGCGGAGCTAAAAGGATGACTGACATTAAAGTTCCTCCAATCAGATCCCTTAAATCACAATCTAGCAGGGATCTGATTGGAGCTATAATGTCATTTAGCTCCGCCCAACCAGACTCAAAAAAGAAGTCAGACTGACAGGGAAAATGACAGTGGAAAAGGCTGTATAAAAGGTACTTTTTAAAATACGTTTAACTAGTAGAACCTAGTTTAGTTTTAGTGTTTTGAGGTTACAGGTACACTTGAAGGAGGCCCTAGAGTCTACCTTCTCCTCCATTAATACCCTGGATGTCCTCCACAAGCTGAGATATTTATTTACACACCCAGGCCACCCACACAGTAGCAAAAACCCATTGCGTTAAAAATGGATTTTAGAAAACTCTAAAATCTTTTTGTCTCCTACATCCTTGAAGGAAGCAGCATCTGATATCAGTAAGGTAGTGTGTCTGGATAGTCTAGACCAGGGGTCAGCAAAGTGAGGATTGCGAGCCACACGTGGCTCGGAGCGCAAGTCCGAAGCCCCACCCATGACCTCCAACGCCTCTTTTGATTGGCCGTCTGCAGGTCATGTGGTCAGGAGAGTGAACTCCACCCCCTTTGTGGCTCGCAAAAAAAATGTTTTCACTGTTTGAGGAGGGAGCGAATTGGCTCCCTACTCATCTATGTTTGCCAACCCCAGGTCTAGACACTAATTAGTCCTTTGGAAAAGGATATAAGTGAGAAAACCTAAATATTTAAGTTCAGGTTGTTGCCACGCTGCCAACACCATTTGGTTTAGCTGTTCGTAAGCAGGAGGGTGCACCAGTAGGAGACTGTTATCTCATCCTCATATCCTCTCAAATCTGAGAGGAACTCTCTCTTCATAGGAGAGCAAATCCCCAGAGATGTTACTGTGTCAGAGGTCTCTTATAAACTATGTTACTAGAGGTCACACAGCATTTGTGTGCAGATTTAATGCCAGTTGAAAAGAGCTCTAGCATTTTTCTCTATAGTGTCTGATAAAGTCTCTGCACGAAGCCCTGCACAGACTGAGAGAATTGTTGTACCCAAATAGGAGAAAACTGTTGAGCAGACTCTGCAACTTCAGGGGATTGACACCGACTTCTAGACTCAGTGGACATGTTTGAACAATTAGTGCAAATGAGCAGAGAACCATCCTGGACAATTAATATTTTATTTCCCCTTTTATTAGTGAAAAGATGGGCTGTACCGTTTCTGAAAATAAGGTAAAGTTTGCAGACAACACAGAAGAGGTGTTTGACAAACGTTCTGTCCCTTTTAGCAGAGTGGGAACAGTGCCTGCAGGTGTTAGTCGTTTGCAGACCTAATAGCGGTGAATGAGTGTGCACCGCTTACTGTGTCACTCCCGACTCACTGGCACTGCAAAATGTCTGCCTGTTCTCCCCGCACTTGCGTGGGTTTCCTCCGGGCACTCCGGTTTCCTCCCACAATCCAAAAACATACATCTGTGTGTGTGTGTGACAAAATAGGGAAACTAGATTGTAAGCTCCATGGGGCAGGGACTGAAGTGAATGATGAATCTCTGTAAAGCGCTGCGTAAAATAGTAGCGCTATATAAGAACAAATAAATAATAATAATAAAAAGATGAGGTAAACTGCGTCCTGAGGGATCCACAAATCACAAGACTGCATTGTAGGAAAAAGGCGCGAACTGCTCTGCTTGTAACTATAGCAGGTCTAGCTATAATATTACAAACTTTAGCCAATGTACTGCCACAGCTTAGCTTCTCCCTCCTTCCCATGGAAGTAGCAGGGGAGATATTGCTACTTTCTAGGGATGAATCACCCCCCCCCCCTTTTATTTAATTTTTTTTTTTGAGACAAATGTTTCCCATGAAGTAAGTGGGGAACAGAGGGAACAGGAGAGGGGAGAACATAAAAGAAGTTCTCCCTTTACCTGCTCCTGTATGTGTCTTCCCAGTTCTTCCCACTCGGGAAGTCAGCTAGTACTGTGTAGAAAATAAAGACAAGTAACTGCAATGACATTTTGAAGATTTGACTTAAGTCAAAATATTTCCCGAGGAATTCCAAATGATGGAGGGCTTAGAATTGCTTCTGTCCCCCATCACACCTCAGTTGCTAAGATTTTGCTTAACCAATGACAAATGGGCTGGCCACAGGCCAACGTCCCTGGCTCCTAGAGAAGGACACTAGAATAAATTGGCTTCTCACTTACTGAGTAGCGGGGTAAAGCCCACAGTGGAGGAGTTTGTGTTTTTTCCTAGTGTTCCACCTCCTGTGGGAGGGAACTTTACCCCATGGTCATGTGTCTCCTCCAAGAGACCTTAGAGAAAACTGGGTTAGTTATACTTTTAAATAGTATACTTTAGACTGAAAATACTTAGGATGAGTAAGTGAGAGTCAAGTTCCTATAACCTTGCAAGAAAATATGCAAACCAAGTACTGGGTCACAATACACCCGTAGTCTAAAGGTCAGAGAACATCCCAAAACATTAATAGCAAACGTCTAAACCACACTTTTAAACTGGTGTTCAATAGCAATAGAGTGGCAAAGCTAATTGCTCCTTAGCTGTAAGAAATACTTACATCAGAGCAGTAAACAAAGTTTGCTCCCGTTATCACTCCCAAGCAACTGGAAGCTCTCAATCATCAAGGCTTCTCCCATCAGATTCTCGAAGAAAAACAATGTAAATATTTCCACAGCATCGAGTGCTTCAGTTGCCAGGAGAGCTCTGGGTAGAAAGAAGCTAAGCATACTAGTGAAATAGTAAGTATTTAGCTGGTCACTAAGGAGTGATCAGCTTTACTACTCTAGTGCTATAAAAAAAACAGCTTAAAAATGCTAGTAGCACTTCAATATACATTTTTCATATTTATTTATTTTTATACACAGTTTATCATCTTAAAAAATGTGTTCTATATAGATTGACTGGTACCTGCTGCTGACTTAAATTAGGGCCCATTCCATGTTTTGGAGGGGTCCCAATAGGAACTGCTCTCACAGGTGGACTACCGATGACAGGAGATGTGGAGCGACGAGGCAAGGCTCTTTCAGAGGCATCCCTTTCCATATCATCTCGACCAGAAGGTGCAATGGGAGCCAGGCCATATTCATGCAGAATTGAGAGGGGGCTCATGTCCTTAAAGTAAATAAGTAAACTAGTTAGTATGCTATTGCATTCCATATTTCAACACACGGAATGCTACTATGACCCAACTTTGTATTTTAGTGTGGGGGGGAAAAACAAAACAAAATACAGTAAAAATATTGAAACTATTCTTACCTCTGTAAGCAGTGGCCCTCTTATTGGACGCAGTGATGAAGCAGTGTCCCAGATACTAGAATGCATCCCAGAGGAAAACTAAAAATCAATTTACAAATAGAGTCTGAATACATTTTCCCTCTCCTAATACACAAAACCAGGATTTAATTTCTAACGTTAGATTGTAATATTACGGTATTGTAAAGTTTCCACTCTAAACATCACTGGACAATATTTTTTTCCTAGGTTTGTCTTTATCAAGTTTAATAAAACTCGTTAATTATACAGTGTTTGGTA
Source organism: Pipa parva (assembly GCA_019650415.1). Lineage (NCBI taxonomy): Eukaryota > Metazoa > Chordata > Amphibia > Anura > Pipidae > Pipa > Pipa parva. The sequence goes on along the minus strand of WMED01024818.1, from coordinate 2,700 downwards.
AGGTCTTCCTTTTGTAAAATCATGCAGAATAGGATTATATTTTATGTCTAGACACAAGGAAATACATTTTGTTCTCAGTAATTATCACAAGGAAAATAAAAAATGCACAAAACCTTTATTTTTCCTGTTTTCACCACTAACTACAAGTGCCATCTTTATTGACTTAAACATGTAGGGAAACTCCGGCACTCCAATGTAGTAAAAACCAGTAACGTTTATTGATCCATTTTAAAATCCAAGCATCAAGGTTAAAAACAAAACAAAAAACAAAACAAATAGCACCCTCAAAACAAATAGCACAATCTTTATTGACTTACTCTGATCTATCTGAATTCGCTTTAAGTCACAACCATCATACTTTATCATCAAGAATCACTGACCTGTGTGAGAGAACCCTGCGGCAAAGCTGGCTCCTCATTCTCCCGAACCAGCTTGCTCAAACTCTCCTCCAGTTCTTCCTGCTGGTCTTCCAACAGGTCACTAATGGGTGAAGAGGGGACGTGGGAAGGTGGAAGCTTATCCTCCATTTCTGCCAAGCGCTCGTGTTCCTCTCGCCAGTCATCATCTAGGAGATACACTTTTCCAATCAGATTTTGTTTGCTAGACTGTTGGAAGTACTGATAGTTTTTTTTTCCTCTTATCTCAATGTAATCTTAGAATAAATGTTACACTATAGGTGTACAACATAACCTCCTTTTCTCTTGTATAACCTCCTTTTGTAGTTGAAATATATATTTTTATAAGAAACAGTTATTTTATAGCCTTCTTATCCTTTGAAAAAATAAATGGCGGAAATTTTACAAGGGTTTGCATTAAGAAACCTGTATCTAAAACAAACCTGGTATACACCTAGATAGCTGTAGGTGTGTACTTTCAGAAAATAAATATTCATTGTGGGGGTTATTCAGAAGGTAAAGGCTTGGCCCAATGCAAGGTGGGCACTTGAGCTGCAGAACTCTTACCCCTTGCGCACACTAACTTCCCTTTGGGGTGTTTGCCACCCTCTCTGCATTAATGTATTGGGTATTATTCTATTCAGGAGATACTGCTCTTTCAGATTTAGCTTGGTTGGAGGGCTTTCCATGTTGATATTTGAAATAAATGCCGTTTTGAACCTGCATTTTTAATACTTTTTGAGGAAATGGACAAAAACTAGTGATTTTCACAGGGTCTTGAATCCAAAATCTGCATCTAAGACAGCATAAGCCAACTCAATTCCCATTTGCCAATATTGCTAAGAGAGACACTTGATAAAGAGCAAGACGCCCGAAACATGTATTGTTATTTCACTTGACTACCCAATAAAGGGTTGCAGCACAGCACATAATACGCTAGTGTGAAAACAAACGCTCCGATGTAATTTTCCATTGTTCATACCTGTGTCAGTGTAAACGCTTCCTTAGTGTTCACAGCTCTTCCTATCTGTCCGCATTTTGTGTGCAGTGGATAAACGTTGCCAAAAATGCGACAGCCAGCATTCCAGACGCAGCATATGCGCATCATACGCTAGTGTGCCCAGAAAAAGCTAAGCACTATAGGGATTCATACAGCTGTATTTTTTTTTTCACACTAGTGTATTATGTGCTGTGCACAATACGCTAGTGTGAACCTAGCCTAAAATGGTTTCCTTCATTAAAAGCAGAGACTACAAAAAATAAAACAATTTATCTTCTAGAGACAAATAATTCTCATTATTTCCAGTCTTTGTCCAGACCCTTCAGAGGTAGACAACTGGCAGGTGTGGGATGATGGGGGAATTTATAAACCTGGCCTGAGGCTGGTCTATGTTTCTAAATAAGAACTTACATAGCACCCTATGACTAATCCCCCATTCAACCCTACGTATGGTAACAATATTGTTGTCAAGCATGGTTTGGAACAGCTAGTATGGTGCTTACAACTTTTCTTTTTGTAGAATATATCTACAGACTACTCATTTTCCTAAACATTATCAGCAATATTCATTTCAGTCTTAGAATCTCACCAACAGCTCCAGCTCCAAAAGTGTCATCATTGAACTGATCAATTTCTTCATCTTCCTCCAGGTCAGGAAAGCCGTCACCATCCTCAAGAGACTGAAAGGAAACAGTAAGCAGGAGTTAATCTGGGGAGATGGCGAGATATTTAACAAGAACGAAATAATATACAACAGAAACATCAGATAGCAACCACTAATTACAAATAATATACATGTACTCCTCACCTATTTTTCTGCAGTCAGTCACTGTACCATATGCACAGACCTATTTTTAATCTATAAAAAAAAATGTAACCCAGCAGTGAGATTAAAAATAACAGCTCAAAATCTGCATTTGAGTTACTCAGTATTCCAGGCTAATACATTAGAGATAAAAAAAGATATTGAAGCATTATATAAAATATATGCCCAGGACTATCTAGTTAACGAATTGGAAGCTATAAACAAATAGTGGACACACTTCAAAAACAAATCAAAAGCAAAAAAAAAAAAAAAACTGTCTGCCCACTTCATAGCCTCATCAGCCACTGCCTTCTGAATAAGCAGCTAATGTTTCTAACAGGCAGCCTTGGTTATGACTCCACAACAAACTAAGTCACAACCTGAAATGATAAACAAGATGAAATGGTGCTGGCTTTCTTGGTTGTAATTGAAACAAAGTCCATGGGATATTTTTAAAAAAATCTTGACTACTCATTGTGAGAGGTACATACCATATGGGA
>WMED01024816.1:0-11149 GCA_019650415.1 Pipa parva | reverse complement strand
TTTATTATGGGAAAATTGTCACAATCTTAACTTTATAAAATTGTTGTGACTTTACAATGGATAAATTGTAGAGGATTTACTATGGGAATCCGCTGTTTATGAATTCGACAGTTGAATTCACACCTTAGTGAATAAATAGCGTTGGCGCAAAATTCAAGGGCATAAAAGTCAATAAACTCTGAAAAAAAGTTTTCGGATGATTGCCAATTGCTTGAATCGGAATTTTCAGCTGAGTTTTAGGCAAGCGATACATGAAATGTTTCTGTTCTGTATTTTATCTCTGCTCTCTTTTCCTTTAACACGGATTACTGTTTCTCCCACTTTAAATAAAATATAAACAGTTTGTTATGAACTAAGACGAACCTGAGATTTGCAATTTTTAATTGATATTTCAAATTATGTTTTTAAAGACATATATTTATTTAATATATTGCAGTTGTCAAAAAATAAAACTACTAGGGGGTTTCATGAAAGCTTTAATTTAACTTGCTAGGTTTTGATTTATCAGTTCCAGTAGACAAACACTTAAAATGGTGGTATAAAATAAACCAAGATTAAATATTTCTCTCGGGAAATGCAAGTGCCAAGTAAAAGCTTATTCTGGAAAAGTCTAATGGTTTTTGTGACCCTAGTTGTGTACTCAAGTATTCTCAAGTTTGTACACAACAATGGTTTATAAATGACATATTCAGCTGCTGATGTTGAGCCGTTGCAGAATTTACTATCTGTAAGAAGAAAGCAAAACCTAAATTTACCAAAAATAACAATTCAAAAATCCATAGTTAGTCAAAGCAAAACAATGTCATATAACTGGATTAAGCAGAACACATAAAATAAACCATTTCACCCAAACCAGTTGAATTCTCACTTTTCTATAAATGTCTACATATATATCAAGTAGAGCAATGGGGAAAAGAGCATGGGGGTATTACATGATAGTTATGCTAGCTTAAACATTGTATACCTCTTCTTTCTTTCACTTCTTATATCGATCCATAAGCAAAATCCATGTCAGTCCTTACAGTTAAGAAATTAATCCTTTATTTTTTGTGTATTTCATGTTGTCCTGAAAGCTAATAGCTTAGCACAATATTTCTTAGAAGGGCCATTTATATAGTTACAGGAGATGATCATGTCACCTCTTAATTGCTCTTTTCCGTGCTGAATAGGATTTAAACAACATTTATTTTGTTCTTCTTTATAAATTAGCTTGGTTCCTTCTCAGACACTTTAAATTGCTTACCAATCCCTGGTATTGCAGGAGTTTTCAGTGAAATTATAGGGGGTTCTGGATTTTGACCACTTGGCACAGGAAAAAGACAACTGACTTTGTGACTATGTTGTCTGTGAAAAAAAATAAAAGTCACAATCCCTAAATTGCATAAGCATTATTGAACCAGACTCTCAAGGCTATATTAAATGTTAAGAATCATCCATACAAAACCCTAGTAATCTCCCTTTAGGAGCAATAACATTATACTATCCATTATAAGAACATTTTGGATGGTAGCACGTAAAGTACTATTGGCAATGACAAAAAAAAGAATATATGCCTCATAAAAAATTCTCAACTAACTTTTTATTCCAGTCAGATAAAATACATATTCCATGCATGGTTGTCTTTATTCTGATGGTGTTACTGATGAAATGCACTAATTACTTATTTTCTTAGAAACCAAGAATGGAATCCTAAATTATTTGATTTGTACTGATAAAGCAAATTGTGAGATTTATATTTCATAGGGCATATATGTTAAACGTCTAAACACTAACAGATTTTGCTCTATTCCTTTGTAACTGTCGATTTTAGGACTTTTCTTATTTTGTCACATTTTTAGCTATTACTCATATTTTTTGGTTTATTTTTTTTTAAATGTACACCCCCCTCCCCTAAAAGTATACCTCCATGCTTAATTTATATTTCACATAGAATACATTTAAATGTGATAGTGATATATGTAAGAACTTCAAGGGGGATCATTCAAAGTCAAAAAGTTTTTAGACCAAGTGAAATATCACCAAGATATCAATATCAGCATTTTTTGCCAATTTATAAAGCCATCCTGTCAAATTTTTTTCACACACCTGCTTTAGTCTGCCAAAAACCTATTATTATAATTACAATGTATGATTATTATGTTACAGTCATAAAAGAACATCAAAATCAATATCAATCTGCAATGGAAGAGGAACCACACTAAAAACAGTGCAAAAGTGTGCCGATTTGAATGATTTAATATTATTGATGTTGATTTATGCCAATATATAAATCAGTGGAATCAAAGAGTCCAGCTCATAGAAAACTAGTTTTAAAAAGTGACCAATCATGGGAACAAATCGGAAAGGTTGAAATTTCCTTTATAAATTTCTCTCTAAATGCAAACAGGTGGATTATTTAATCATTATAATACTTGAATGAGGTCTATAAAAGACATATTTTTTTTGTGACATGGAGACATTGTAGGAATTAGATGGCATCTCTTAAAATAAATATCTCCTTGTAGATGGAAAAATAAAATAAAACAGACATTTGTAATGCTTAAGTGGTACAGTCTGTACTATGTGGCTTTTTGAAATGTCACAAGACCACAATGTATTTGGAAGACTAACAAAAGAATAAAGAGGTTGGACATTATCTTAATGTATAAAAACACTGCAATGTACTTTAGAATTCTTTTAACTTCTGCTCATTTAACTTAGTTCTTTTTTTTTAAAGATTTAACATTATCATTTATGATGTTATTTAATTTATTATATCACATGCAGAGCTGAGATTAACCTATTGTAACCTGGAATCATATTCTTTCTAGGTCTATTTGTTTCTAAAGTGTATGCATGTATGTGTAATTGTATTTATAAAGCGCCACTAAGTTATGCAGCGCTGTACAGAAATGCAAACATGATGCAGACAAGGGAAAAGTGCCTAACATAGAACAAGTGAAGTAAATCACAAGCATAAAAGCATGAAGATACATCACTCTAAGGGCGAAAGTTATTAAATTTGATTTCGGCCATCTCGAGTTTATCACACGAGATCTCAGCTGCTTTATCAGTAAAAATCGATATTTTTTGATTGATTTTTACCAATAGAAACTTTTTTCGATTTTTCAAAACTTTACATTAGTACATACTTTACTTGCTTTAACTGCCACACTGTAATTGAACCAAGAGGATGGAGGTTCATGCCCCATAGAGCTTCCCATCTAAATGGGAGGGAGCCTTAATACACAGATAGGCAGATAAAAAAATGTTGGGCAAATGGACTATAAATAGCAATCATAAGCCTAAATAGCTACTTAAGGCTAAAATAAATGAAAGCATAAAAATCAGTGATAGTGCTCCAAGAGGTAGGATTTCACTTTAATTTTGAAAACACAGATCGATTGTTCTTGGGCAGAGGTCGAGAGGTACAGCGTTCTAGGGATATGGGGCAGAAGAGAGAATGGTTTAAGACGAGAATGTCCAGAAGGTTTGTGGTGAACACCTAATTTACTTTCACAGGTATTGGTGCTAAATTCTTGGATGTGGAGCAACACATCACCATGAATGCAGCAGTATGTAGAATAGATTTTGCACACACAAAAATAGGATCTGGTATATAAACTATATAACTGGATGTGTGCATTTGTGTGTGCAAATTCTATTCTACATGCTGCTGCATTTAAGACAAGAATGGGCAGTAGTAGTGAGTTGCATGCAAAGTAAATTGCTTTGTGAGGAATAGCACTGATGGATAGGAATATATGGGCAGATCATTGAAGAAAAGTAGGGGGTGGAATGAAGTAAAAGACCTTAAATGTCAAAAGGAGGATACTGTAAATAATACATTTTTAAGAGGGAGCCATGAAACAGAGAGATGTTGGGAGAAAGGTTTTCTCTTCTGGGAAGAGAGGGAGAGAATTCTGGCAGAATTATAAATAGACTAGAGCGGGTGAGTAGAAAGCTGGAATGCCAGATAGAAGGGCGTTGAAGTAGTTTAAGTCGGATAAGATGAGGTAATTCATGCTGGTATTAGCAGTAGCCCAAGGGGGGCTGATCTTGGCAATGTTAAGAAGAAAAAAAATCAAAAGTTTTTAGCAGGGGTAGCAAAGAGAAGGAGAAGAGTGAAAAGTCACCTCAAGACAATGTGCAGAAGAGGGTTAATGATCACAAAATCAACTAGAATGGAAAAGGTTGGAACAGGGGCAGATTTGGGTGTAACATAATCAATTCTGTTTTAATTGATTTGATATCTGGTGCTGTGTTCTCCAAAAGGAGATTGCCAGAAGACAGATAGAGATCTGAGTCTGGATTGCAGGTGTTAGCACAAGACTGGATAAGTAAATTTGGGTATCATTTGCATTCAAGTGATTCTAAAGACCTAATGAGTTGGTAACATCACCCAAAGAACGAGTGTACAGGGAGTACAGGAGGTTGCTAAGGACAGAGACTTGAGGTACCCCCACCCTACGTGGAACAGGAGAATAAGTGTCTTTAGAATGGGAGACAAAAAGGAGCAATCAGAAAGCCAGCTGGATGAAAAGAAATGAGAGATCAACTGTATCAGTGTTGCTTTGTACTTATTCAACAATTACCCAGTTTAAATTGCAACAGCAAATAAAAAAAAATTAAGAACATGCCTTTTGATTTAGAGGGTGAGTGGATGTTAAGCAATCTACTATACTTTTTTTCCAAGAGTTAAAAGGGGTTGTTCACCTCAGAATTAATTTTTAGTATTTTGTAGATAGTGTTTTTTTAGATGTTACACAAGTGGTCTTTTTTGTGGTTAGCAAAGCATTTCACTTTGTTTTACTTTTTAATTTGTTTTGATTAATCTCTTTGATTGCTGAGACTACTGACCCTTACCAACCAGTTTAACATTCAATGTAAGCACTGATAATTTTTTAGAATTTTTTTTCAATACTTATTTTCCCAGTCGAGTGATGTTTTATCCATACAAATGTTAACGAGAAAAAAAGATTTGCACAAAATAATCCAAAGAAAACTACAAGAACAAAAAGTGAACCAATTGCATATTGTTTTAGAATGCCACTAGTAGAAAACACCAATCATTGTGGACTAGAGGAATGATTTAAGAAGGTGGTCCCAGATTGGGCAGTTTTTAAATACTTAAAACATCTAGGGGGGAATTCATGAAGCTCCGAAGTGAGGCGCGTAGTGTTCGCCTCACTTCGGAACAAGTGACATGCGCATGCTGATGTCCTGAACGCGGACATCAGCATGCGCATTAAAGGGATTCCCCTCCCGGCGAGAGCACTCGATTCTCTTTGCCGGGAGGGGAATCCCTTTAATGTGCATGCTGATGTCCGCGTGCAGGACATCAGCATGCGCATGTCAGTTGTTCCGAAGTGAGGCAAACACTACGCGCCTCACTCCGGAGCTTCATGAATTCCCCCCCTAGTGTAGAGTTTGCTTCCTTCTTTTTCTGATCTTGTAACCTGGTCATGCAATCTTACAAATTAGTTTATGGCAAAAAGGTGAAATAAAAAGTATTCATTAAAAAGGACTAAATTAGATGTGTCTTTGTGACTTAGGAATGAATTGTAGGAGTGACGTGGAACTAAATGTAATTAAGAGGCAATGCAACTAAGGTCAGTAATTCTAAATAAGACTAAAGTATTGATTCAAAGAGGAAAAAGTGATACATAGAATTAGAGAAATTGGAATAGAATTAAAGAAGTGGAAAGTTACTTGGGAAAATTCTAAAGTTATACTTAAGGTTAAGAATTGTGAGTTAAGCATATTGACTATATGGGGAACAGGTAGAGGGCTTGACAGAATGGTGCAGATAAACTGGAATGGCTGGAAAGGTAGATGAAGTCGGCTGTAGCATGCATTGTCTGTAGCAGAGATAATAGTAATATTTTGCTGTATGAAAAATAACTGATATAGCAGTAAAAGAAAAAAAATGTACTTTAGCAATTTGAAGTAGCATATTTTAAGTGAATATTTTGAAAATCTATTATGTTTACTACTGTTATAAAATGTGACAGAGCACATACTGCTTAGATTGCACACTCTCATAAATAAGAATAATTATTGAATCTTTGTTTAGCTAGTGAGTTTCTTTAGTAATCAGTTACAGCACAATGCAAAGTACAATTATGCAAAAATAGCTTGACATAAGCTACTTTAAGAGGAAGAGGGCAATTTTGGTCTACGCGCACCATATGCTTCATTGCCTACAGCATTCCTTAACACATTAATATCGTATAATACTGCCTTAGTTGTTTGCATTATAATGCAACCCAATTATAAAATCTATCCTTAAAGATTATGAGGGTATAAATCAAACTTGTGACGCACTGCTGAATTCAGTGGTGTGTTAGATGAATAAATAACTATATTTCTTAAGTATATATTAAATAAAGGCTTATACCAAATTGCTAATACAAAGTCATCTGTAGTAAAAATGAATCCATAGAATTTAGTATTTATTCTGGGACCTTTCTATCATCTAATTTTATCCAGCGAGTTATTTCTTATCATTTCTGTTTGTAAAAAGAATTTTTAGGGACAGTGAACATCCCCTCGGAGAAAAAAAAAAGACTTCTAAACACTAATTACACAGTCACAATTATTGCGCATTAATTTTAATATTAATTACCAGTAAGTTTCTCTGTTAAAATATATCTATAATACTTGAGTTTGTATATTTCAAATATATCTATAATACTTGAGTTTGTATATTTCAAATATATCTATAATACTTGAGTTTGTATATTTCTATTAGAGATTTAACAGATGTGATAAAGGTAAAAAAAAAACCAAACAACCAAATCATGAATATTTGATTAGTGAAATGTAGAATAATGTTATAACTCTCTTTCAGCTATGCATTTACAGTATTTGTGAATATCACTGAACCGCAAAAACATTTTTTATTTATTTATTTTTTAAAAATAATCTTCATCATCGGCAGTGCAATTCCAACATCCCAATACTTGAATGGAATTTTGGTGATTAAACAAAGGCTCCAATTATTGAAATTAAGGAGATTTCTGATCCTTACCTTGAACGAGAATGTATATTTACCAATGCACCCTGGTGATGTACTAAAGATAGGAATGCACATCCATCAAATATAGATACTGTATGTACAGTTTAGGTGTGAGTTCAACATAGTTAAACCCACAACTAAAGTCTTGTTAAAACATCAGCAACACATTAGATTTTAATCATTTTTCAAACTTTTGATTATTTTAATATTTTTTGGTTTAAAAAAGCAGGTTTAGGTTCATATTCAACTTAAAGGAGCTTATCAGTTTTTAAGAAGATGATTCTATTTTTAATTTAGTTCTGAAACTCCCCCACCTTTCCCAGGAAACATAGTAACATAGTTTATAAGGTTAAAAAAAGACACAAGTCCATCCAGTTCAGCCTATTTTCCTGCAACATGCTAACATGGAGTATTTAGTTTAGTAGACTAATTAGTAATTAGTGCCTTGACCCCATTTTGAAACTCAAAGTTTTAGGGTATAACACTGACCATTTCACATCCATTTATCAACATAGGAAAACCTCATTTTCCATTCTGATACAGGAAAACTGAAGAATCCGGGACCAGACTGAAGAAGGGACCCAGGAATAGAGATGGAATACCTAGCTAGTCTTCTCAAAGAGCATTATATCAAATTCCATGTGTGTTGCTGCGCAGAAAGCATAAACACAAACAATGTTTATCTTTTCAGTTAAAAATCTGTTGCCATCTATTGGAATGTTTTTCATATTTCATTCCGCATAAACTATACATAGATGAAATCACACCGCCAAGAGGCCTTAGCATGTAACAGCATTAAATGTGCCAAAAGTTTTACCTACTCATGACTTTTCTCGATGTCATATTAACTTTGTTTATTAGTACTCTTTTGCATTATATTTCTAACTTTAAACCAATATACTGTAATAACCTAAGATTTTTACCCAAATAAACTTTGTCATGCTCTGATATAGAGTGCCTAAAAATGTTATGTTTGTATATAATGAAAGCATTACATTGTGCTTTGCAATGTTGATCCTTAGAGTTGTGCATGATTCTAAACTTGACTGAATAATTTTGCAACTAGTGCACACTGTAATATATTTAGGTCAGTAAAATGTATGATCTGCAGGAACTTTTTTTGTTATGGTTGCCAACATCATAGTTGAATCAATCTTTCTTTCTTTTTTTATGAGGCTATGTGTTTATAACCTTAAATGTGCTAAAAGGTCTTTAAAATATGTCTTTACTGAAGAGGCCTGAGTGTTATGTCTTCGTTCTGATAGTGATAATGAATTTTTTGGCTACGTGTTTCTAACATTGATTTCTATGAATGCATTCTGAACCATGACGCAGCAAAGGCATGGTTAACTTAATTAAATCTAGCTGCTGAGATCCATGTGGCCACTCGTTTCCTTTCATTGGACATATAATATATAGTTACTTTGAATGTATCATTTTATCTCGTCCAGGCTATTTCATTTAAGGATCTTCCACTTTTTTTTTTTCTTTTTTACTGGTACATTACAAGAGAATATTTGAAAATTCAAAGATTTCTTTAGCTGCCTTAAAATACTCGCTAAAGTATCTGACAGATGATGTGTTTTGACTGGAGCATCAAGTCTGGCATGAAAACACTGGCAGAAAATGTTGTAAATGTAGCCCAGTTGCTTCCAGTGGTGATGGTGTCAAAATTCCTTATGACTTTTGGAGTAGATGGCAGATTATGAAATAAAAAAGTGACATTTTTCATTGCTTACCCTGTATGCCAAAAGTCACTTTGACATGGTCACCATCGGGGGCAATCTTGCACAATTTTTGACACATTTTGTCTGATCCAATAGGGCTGTAAAGATTTATTTTTTATTATTATTTTTTTCCACACATCTGTGTAAATAATAAGTGAAGCATGCTTACTTACAATTAGGTTCTAGAGCTTCCTATGGCTTAAGGAATTAAACTAAATCTATCTTCTGATTAGTCTTGCATGCATCATTGTTCTTTTTATTTGTTTCTATAATAATGTTTTCTCCCAAAGGACTCTTGTCATTATACCAAGTGGGAAAATCCAATAACATTAAAATGACTATGAAGTGTGACCTAATCCCAACATCATTTGAAAGCACAATATGGCTATTGGGAAGAAGATAAAACATATATTCATGAAAGGGTGAATTTGACTGTTGACATGTATTCACAATAAATTTGCTACTCCTTATTCACTATGCAGCAAATTTCTTTAGTGAAGAAGCAGCAACATCTGACGTGGCTTCTTGCATAGTGTGGCGTAGTCAGTCAAACAGTAGTAAGATGCATGGTCAAGTGGGTGATGCAAATTGCATCAGTAAAGTGCAATGATATCTCCCTCCTTCCACTATCTGCATGTAGTGAATAATGCATTCCTTCCTATATCACCATATCACTAGTTTATGTTATCACTGGTCAATGTATTTATTGTCTCATTTGATCAACAGTCATGTTTTGCCACATTGGAGTAGCCCTGTCATCAATCCCCTACTTCAACTCTCTTATGTAGCGAAGTCAAACTGGCAAATTTGGAGCAGTATGCCTCGTTGAATTTGCTACTTCAACAGACACAGACTCTTTCTGAATAGGTGAATCACCTGTGCATGCACACTTAAAATAATGCAAAGAGGTCCATAGTTCTGCAACTGTTGTATGCATCTGAAATGGACATTAGTTTAGAACACTGCAGAGGTTGATGATTACCCAAATATGAGGAATTGGTTAATGGATGTGAATTTGGACCTTTACATGACTTTTCAGACTTTCATGAATAAGCATCTTAATGTAGGGAAGGGATGGTAGCAATACCATAAATTAGTTTTTGGCTGTACAGAGAGACATTCAGACTAAGTCTATCAAGTCCTTTCACCACAAATTCATGGTTGGTTAGGGTATTTAACATCAAAGAGATCATTTAAAAACACATAATATGCTGGACTGATTTTGTAAAGTAAAAAGGGCGGCAAACTGGGGCAATGGCACTTTTTTTTAAATAATTATTTTGCATTCAGAAAATGTATGTATGCCAATCAAAACCATGTCACTTTTTTGCACATTCAAGTCTATAAAATTGCTATTTTTATTATAATGAATGTAAACTAATTATATACACAGACACACACACAAAATTATATAAGTTAGGGTAGTGTAGTTCAGTTAGTCCACAGATGCAAAAAAATGATTATTGCAATAATTGGTAATACCTCCTTTTTTATTGGACTAACAGTCTTTCTAAATAAACAAGCTTTCAAGATGTTTATTCTCCTCCCTTCATCAGATTCCAGACAATACCAAGTACAGGCAAGAAGGTATTCTACTGAGATAATGGACTATAGAAAGCAGTCATAAATATACTTGTCATGAGGGAGTTGATGGTAGAATTCCTTGGTACAGAGAAACTCATGGTTTGAAAGCAAACATAAATAAATGTACTGTATCATTTTACAAAATATAAAGGTATGAGAGAATTGGAGAAACTAGCCAAAAACTGCACATGAGGATGAACCTGCATAGATAATTCATTCATCCTCCTAACAATGAAGAACCATGCGCTCCAGTTGGAATCCATTTTAACCTAAACAATCACTTAATTAATAATCTAAAAATCAAAATACTAAAAGGGAACTTGAAAAACACACAAGAAAGAAAAACTTTTGAACTCAAAATGATAATGCATGTAATTGTCTCTGCAATACTAAATTCTAGCATCCCCCCCCGTCAGCTTCAGTCTATCCCTAGCAGCATTTACAACACCTGAATGCTTTATGCTGCAATAATTTGTTTCTGTGAATATGTTTTTTACCTGTTTTTCAATCTCACTGTCATATCTTTATATTCTGGAAAATTTTGAATTTAGTTATGTTTGCTTTTAAACTATGAGTTTCTCTGTACCAAGGAATTCTACCATCAACTCCCTCATGACAAGTATTATTTATGACTGCTTTCTATAGTCTGTTATCTCAGTAGAATACCTTCTTGCCTGTAATTAATATTGTCTTAAACCTGATGAAGGAAGGAGAATTAACCTCTCGAAAAAGGTATAACCAAATACTGCAGTACTGATTATTATATATACAGTATATATATCAGGGCCGGTCCTGGCTAGATTTGCGCCCTGGGCGAACCACCCCTTGGGTGCCCCCC
>WMED01024814.1:0-11149 GCA_019650415.1 Pipa parva | reverse complement strand
AGGCACTTGGCAATTAAAGAGGTTAGAGCAATGGGTCTGAAATCGTTAGGTTCAAGGGCATTGTGGGATTTAGGGACTGGGATGATTATGGCTGACTTGAATATGGTGGGAACAGTGCATTGTTTAAGAGACAGATTAAAGATGTCAGTAAGGACATCTGCCAGTTGCACAGCGCATTCTTTAAGTACTCTTCCAGGTACGCCATCTGGACCGGCTGCTTTCTTGGCATCTACCTTGCTGAGGCAGTCAAACACTTCAGTGCTGGATAGTACCAGAGGCAGTTCGTTTGTCAGGGGACAGCTTTTGAGGGGTGTCGAGTTGTTTAACCGATCGAAGCGGGCGTAGAAGAGGTTTATTTCATCTGCGTTAATGTGAGTAGAGGATGAAGAGGTTGGTGGGTTGTAGTTTGTGAGATCACGGATGCTTTGCCACATGCGTCTGGGGTCAGCTTCACTGAAGTATTCCTCCAGGAATACATATACAATACATTTAAAACTCAGTGCTTGCTTTCATTGCTGTGGTTGCACTGTGGTATATTACAGTCTAATAATAAGTTATGACTGAATAATGAAAAAAGTAATTCTGTATTTGTCACTTATGAACTCCACCAATATGCTATCCAGCCCCTAATTAGTATATCAAAAGTATGATATGATCTTATACATAGTGGGAATTTGAGGTTATGTATAGTTAATTAGGAATAATCAGCCTAGAAAAAACACCCTTCAGCAAATCACTTCTCCCTATGGGGGTTATTGATCAAAGTGGGAATTTGACTGTAGAAATAAATTCTCATCACGTCAGGAAACTGCGCCCTGATTCTCTACTCCTTATTCACTAAACAGCGGTTTCCCATAGCAAATTCATGACTGTGCCAGAATTTCTATAGCGAATTCATGACCACGTCAGTAGCCCTCTATTGTGTAGTGTGTGGCTGTCGTTAGCTGGCGTATTAGCAACATCGCAGAGTATGCTGTATACCAGAATATGGGAAAAGTGTTGAATTCACACCTTTATAAGACAAGTTGGACTTTAGCCGAACCCCCCCCCCCCCCCATAAGTCAGAGATTTCAGCAGATATAATCAAGTGTACATAACTACTACTTTTATTTTGGTTAATATTAACTTCAGAAAAGTCCTCTAAAGGAAATAATGAGTCTACCCAAAGGAAGTGCCTTTTCTACTTGTTTAATCCCCCTGTGCTACAGCTTTAATTAAGGTTAAAAAAAAAAAGAAAAAAAATGTATTTTTGTATATGATACACACTTGTTGGAGATACCAGTCATGTTATAGCGGATATATAGTTCACTGACAAATCTCGACATATGTATTTTTGTATTTATAATTTGATTTAGTAACCACCACAAACATACCCAGCGCTGTACATATGTAGTTGCTAACTAAAAATGCATAATACTGTATGGTTACTGGTGACTACTTGGCATACCAGAGTATGATGATCTACAATGAGCAATTGGAAGTGGAACATAAACATATAAAAATAGGCTACTAGAGGGGACTTTATAATAAAGAAAAGAAATGAAACAATGACAAAAATGTAAAGAGGAAACGGGAAGAAAACACAATGTAGTCATAAGAGGGTTGGTCAATGATTTTATGTATCTGCTTTGCTAAGTCTTCCATTATTTGATGTCATACCATGGTGCAAAGCCTTACATATGTTACAAGCTAATATTGCAGCTTGATCAAAAAATGTAAATGTGAAGGTGACTTTTTTTCCTTCTAAAATTGTTGGTGAACACGAACCACTGAAACAAATGAAATACAATCAGTCTGCTTATTTTATTAAGTAAGAATTGTTTTATCACTAGAAGGTATTGGTGAGAGAAAAGGGTTTTCAGCATTATTATATACAGCCAGATATTAGGAACAAGATGCACCTGTGTTGACTCTCTTTAAATGCTTAGAAAAGTTTTTCAGCACTACTTATTTAGACAACAAGTATATACCCTGAAGCCCAGATCCTCACACCCCCAATTCCCAAAATTGGGAAGGATGATTATGAGGGTAATAGTATATGTTAATTGTGGTAAAACAGCAAATATATTCACATTGAGAGCAGCATGTCCTTTATTCAAACCCAAACAAGGAGAAACTGGCAGCTATGATAAGCAATACATTTTGTAGAGATCCACAGAACCTGACAATGGAAGCATATAATTTAACAATAAAGGTAAATACAGGAGCATTTAACTCTAGTGCAAGCTTACTTTATTCGTAGAACATGTTTCATCCCACATCTGTTCCTTTTCAAACAAATAGTGCAGGTATATAAATGAAAAGTGCCCAACTTTTTAGTAAAGGTTGCCACTTGGGGTACTAAACCAATTGGGTATTTATTAAAATGTTCTTGTGACATAGTTTATTTTGGCCAGTCCTCCAGGCCTACCAAATCTAGAATTAAGGAACACAGAGGAAAAATAAAAAAAACCTTTGTAATTAACTCCACCACAGATAAATCTGTCTCTCGCCACTTTCACACAACAGGTCATAATGTGACGCAATTAAAGTGGATGGTTTTAGAGGTGCTACAACCAGAGAAGAGGGAACTTGAAGAAACTGCTATAACAAAAAGAAGCTTTTTATATAAGAAGGCTTGATTCTATGCACTTAAAAGGTCTAGATTTGTAATCAGTGCCGACTCTGACATTAGGCAGAGTAGGCAAATGCTAGGGGCGCCGCCTGCCCATTTTTTTTTTTTTTACAATGCCGGCCAAAGGTTACTGCAGCCGCTGCTCAATTTAAATATCCCAATTGGCAGCCGTGGCTGCTGTAACTTCCCAGCCGGCCGGAAGTGGGGGGGAGCCGGGGGGTGGGTGTCACGAGGGGGGGGGGGGGGGGGGGGGGGGGGGGGGGGGGCGCCTAGGGCGCCAATAGGGCCAGAGCCACCTCTGCTTGTAATCATTCAGAATTACAGTAACAATGCAAGTTTTCTATGAGAAATTAAGGTGGAGATGCAATTAATAAATGATAATCCTATTTAATAATATTTTTTTATCTCAAATGAGTAACCATATTCTGTTATAGACCATGTCAAATATTACCCATGTATTGTTTCTCTGAAAGCTCTACAAATATCCTTTTAATTATAAAATCCAGAGTTCAGTTTATCTTCAGAAAACATGTTAAATCTTTAAGAAAATAAGTACTGAGTGTACAGTTCCTACAGTTTCCTGTATCTGTGCAGCTTAAATAAAATCAAGACCACCCACAATTAACCTATATTACTTTGGTATATTACAAAGGATGCCAGATCAGCACAGAGATGTGCAAGATAATTTTCTTTGCAGCATGAACCAAACTGATTAATCACCTAGAACAGTGGTGGCAAACCTTTATGGCAATCAGTGCTGAAAAGGTGGCATCACTCATCACAGCTATCCCCCGAAGTGATGGAGATGATCAGTGACATCAATCCCACCTGTGTCAGGGGAGGAGTGCTCCTGAGTGAGCGAGCGCTCCTTCAGTGTAGGTCAAAGATCCAGGTTGGGTCCACGGCCTGAGCTGAAGGCAGTGGTGGCAACAGCACGCCTGCCCTCACTGGCACGCGTGCCATAGGTTCGCCATCCCTGACCTAGAACAAACAAAATATCAAAGAAGTTGTACAGTTATTATACATAGTAAATGATGTAAATGCACAGTGTATAATAAATAATTTTCCAGTTAAATGCCAAGTTTGTACAGACATAACAGGCCTGCTCTTTGATAGGCTGTGTAGAAATCAAGGCTTAACATGGTTAAACCTTGATTTGGTATATTTACAGTTAAGACTTTAGTAGGTCTAATGTATTTGTTGGTCCTTTCTAACTTTAGACCTATAATCCTAAGGCAAAATAGGATTGATGTTAGTTTGATGCTATTAGTGTGATTGAATTGGTGCACTGTTTTTGTAACATATGTGAAACCACAATCTGCAAGAAGTTGAATTATCTTGTGCAATACAATGAAGCCACATGAACTAAAAACTGAAAAAAGAAGAGATTTTAGAAATAAAAGGAAAAAACCAGTGATTGCACAAACACCTCATGTATCTAATATGAACATTGATTGCACCAAGTGATGCATATTCAGTCCCTTAACCATCAGGCATAAAAGGGATCTGAGCTTTGAATGTATTCTTATGATAAATATTGTTGCATTTTCCCTGTGTTTTTTAAATGTTTATGATGTCATTTTAAAACTAACAACTTCAGAATGTAATACTATAAAATAATATATTCTGAGTTTATTTATATTTTTGGAGAAAATGGCAAGCAGTCATAGAGGTGAGGGGCTAATTCTTGTGTGCATGATGCTAAGGGGACCCTAGCAGTGATATTATAGCCCAATAAACAACTTGATTCATCTAACTGTATTAACTGTTTATTTGAGAAATTCCACTGTGCCATTATTACCATCTGTTATATGTAAGACACTTTGCTTATACAAAGTAGAGTGAGGTAGTTGAAGTGTAAATACTGTAACTGTTTCTTCATTACATACCAAACTTAACATTAGACAGCCTTAACAAAGGCCATGAGCAGTTTAATTTTACCATTTTATTCTGTATTGGAAATTTGGTCACGAGTCATAACTGAATACTAATAATATAGATAGTATCTCTAAACTGTGGTGGTTTATACTGATGAAGGCAGTGCCGGTTCTGGCCCTATTGGAGCCCTAGGCCAACCCCCACCCCGTGCCCCCCCAGCCTCGCGCCGCCCCCCCTGCCCTGCATCGCCCCCCTTGCCTCGCACCATCCCCCCTTGCCCCACGCCCCCCACTCACCTCCAACAGCGCCGCCATATGGCCTAATGGGAGAGCCGGCCCTGGATGTAGGGCTAATTCAAGGGATACACTCACTTTTTACAATTAGTGGCTCCTAAAATGTCTAGAAGCCTTTTTAGTATAAATAATATACCCATTAGAGGGCATAGCTTTTATTTTAGGAAAGGAGCAGTACTTTTTTTTTTAAATTAAAGTGCACCTGTCACCTCAAAACTAATACTAATTTAGGCTGTACTAATGAAATGTTTTTGTAAATATATATGTATTTTTAAAAAAATGTACATTTATACAGCATTTCTCTCTGTCATCTTCCCTGTAAGCCTGACTTTTCTTTCCCATGTGTTGGGTGGGTGGGGCTAAATAATGATTGACATTATAGCTCCTTCAATCACATCCCTTAAATCACAAACTAGCAGGGATCTGACTGGAGGAGCTATAATGTCAATCATGTCATCATTTAGCCCTGCCCACCTGACCAAGGAAAGAAATCAATCAATCAATGAGTCCATCATTACACAACAGAACTGCATATATGATTATGGTAAATGAAAGGTAGGACATATGGACAGGAACATTTTAATTGGGATTGAAGAATTGAGAGATAAAGATGCCTATAGTGCATAGAATCCTTTAAATGTATCAGATTACATTACAATCATAATGGGGGAAATGGGGTAATGAATTATAGCAAACTATCATTTGAAACTTCAAAGCGTTCTCCCGAATTATTAAACTCGGAAAAGCGAAAATGGCTTTTCAGAGTTTAATAAGTTTCGCCCTTACTCCCTAAACGCTGTGTACATTTTGTATATTAATTAAATGTTTCAATGCACAAATAGTCCAATATAGTATTTTAGTATGTACAATAAATAATATTTGAAACTATGTTAAAGTGCTGCTGACAGCAGATTAAGCTGCACAGTGCTCATAGCTGTAACAATATCTCTCTGTCATTTAAACTTAGAGCATAGCACTATTAGCACTTTGTGCTTTGTCGGGATCGATCTGCTATCAGCAGCATTTAGCCATATGTTTTGGCTCAGGAATGGTTACGGATAAAAAAAACAACAAAAAAAACAAAATTATAAATGTTGGCAGATTATTTGGCCTGTGTTTTCTAAATGGTTTTACAGACAGTCTAAATGTGCATTTCTGTAATCATTATTCCATTTCAGCTCAACTCTGAAACTGATTTAATGTAAACCATAGATAAACCTGTTTGATTATTGGCACAGATCATTTTTCTCTTCTTTTTAAAATGCCAATATTTATTTTTACTAAATACTTTTATCAGTGGGTGATCACTCAGCAAGTTAAATTCCATAGCCGTAAATGAACATAAAACAGCCAACCAAATTTATCCCACTTAGTGAACAAACACAAAAAAGAATTTTCAGGGGAGAACCTTATGACATAGACAGCATGAACACACAAGCTGATGACTTTGACCAAATGCTGACATCCATCAAGGTTGAGCAACACAGCTGGAAAAGGCCAATGTTCACCATGAATTAACATTTGAGTATTTGACTACAGAGAACCTAAGCATATTTTATCAATGATCTCCTGTGGTTCACATCAGATCTTTACTATACACGAACATCTCAGATATCCAGTGACCATAGTGCTTTGGTGGTTCGTTACATGATTATAGAAAAGCTAAAGAAAAAAAAAAAAAGTAATTTGCTTTTTGAAAAGAGAGAAAATCCCATGTGCTGCTAAAGCTGTAATAACAATGACTTGTTAAATATGTTTTTTAATCGTCACATGCCACATGTTGCAAACCTAAATCCCAAGGGGAAAACATGAATACTTATTAAGCCAGAAGTGTTACTTCATAGAGTAAATACATGGGAAATAACAAGTAATGCTTCATTTTCACAGACGATTAACAGAATTACCTTTAATTATTATTAGTGAGGGAGAGGCTTTGTTTGGAACTCTAAGCAAGTCATTCTATACTGTATGTTTCGGGGCAAAAAAAACATATAAAATAATTTGTTACGTTATAACAACCTCAGGATTATGCAGAAAGAGTTTCTGGTGCTTAAGATAATGTTTTGTTTGAGTATATCACACTCACCCATTTACCTCACATTATCCAACATCCACCAAGCAACAAATCTGTAAAATGCTTCCAAATTCAGAAATGTATTTTGGCCTGTTGCCATCACCACTGATCCCCAAGGAGTCACAAAGGATTTGACACACTGCAATTTTTTGTGATTTAATGGATGTGATGCGACTGCATATGACGGAAGTACCTGTATTTTATATATATATATATATATATATATATATATATATATATATATATATGAGCAGTATTTTGTGATACTTTTTTTTATTGGACTAACAGTTTTTGTTTTTTAAAATACACAAGCTTTCGGAGGGTTAATTCTGCCTCCTTCTTCGGGTGGTTAAAAGCAATACTAAATGAGGACAGGAATGTAAGAATGTATACTATTGAGATAACAGACTATAGAAAGCAGTCGAAATTAACCCTCCGAAAACTTGTGTAGTTAAAAAAACTGTTACTCCAATAAAAAAGGTATCACAAAATACTGCAATACTCCTTTTTCTGAATCTGTGGACTAACACGACCTCTCTACCCTAATATATTATATATATATACTGTATATATATATGTATTGCAATAATTGGTAATACCTTTTTTATTGGACTAAAATTTGTTTTAAATAAACGAGCTTTCGAGAGGTTCTGTATTCTCTTTATCAATTCACAAGCTACTGTATATACAGTGAAGGAAATAATTATTTGATCCTTTGCTGATTTTTTAAGTTTGCCTACTGACAAATACATGAACAGTTTAAAATTTTAAGGGTAGGTTAATTTTAACACTGAAAGACTATCCAAAATAAAATCCAGAAAAACACATTGTATAAATTATATACATTTATTTGCATTTTGCAGAGAGAAATAAGTATTTGATCCCTCTGGCAAACAAGACTTAATACTGTGGCAAGTACAGGTTGGATTTTTTTTGTAGTTGATGATGAGGTTTGCGTACATGTTAGGAGGTATTTTGGTCCACTCCTTTTTGCAGATCATCTCTAAATCTTTAAGATTTTTAGGCTGTCGCTTGGCAACTTCAACACCCTCCATAAGTTTTCTATGGGATTAAGGTCTGGAGACTGGCTAGGCCACTCCATAACCTTAATGTGCTTCTTTTTGAGCCACTCCTTTGTTACCTTGGCTGTATGCTTTGGGTCATTGTCTTGCTGGAATACCCAGCCACAGACCCATTTTTAAATGTCCTGGAGGAGGGAAGGAGGTTGACACTCAGGATTTTATAGTACATAGCTCCATCCATTCTCCCACTGATGCAGTGAAGTAGTCCTGTGCCCTTAGCAGAGAAACATCCCCAAAACATAATGTTTCCACCTCCATGATTGACAGTGGGGACAGTGTTCTTTGGGTTATAGGCAGTATTTCTCTTCCTCCAAACATGATGAGTTGAGTTAATGCCAAAGAGGTCAATTTTTGTCTCATCTGACCACAGAACCTTCTTCCAATCACTCACAGAATCATCCAGGTGTTCATTGGCAAACTTCAGATGGGCCTGCAGATGTGCCTTCTTGAGCAGAGAGACCTTGTGGGCACTGCAGGATTTTAAACCATTACGGCGTAATATGTTACCAATAGTTTTCTTGGGGACTGTGGTCCCAGCTGACATGAGATCATTAACAAGTTCCCACAGTGTAGTTTTAGGCTGAACTCTCACCTTCCTCATGAATGATCAGGGATATCCCACAAAGTGAGATTTTGCATAGTGCCCCAGATCAATGTCGATTGACAGTCATTTTGTATTTCTTCCATTTTCTTACTATTGCACCAACAGTTGTTTCTTTCTCACCCAGCGTCTTACTTATGGTTTTGTAGCCCATTCCAGATTTGTGAAGATCTATGATCTAGTCCCTGACATCCTTAGAAAGCTCTTTGGTCTTGCCCATGTAGAGGATAGAGTCAGACTGATTAATTGAGTCTGTGGACAGGAGACTTTTATAAAGGTGACTATTTAAGGCAGCTGTCTTAATGCAGGTAACGAGTTGATTAGGAGCGTCTAACTGCTCTGTAGGAGCCAGAACTCTTAGTGGTTGGTAGGGGATCAAATACTTATTTCTCACTGCAAAATATAAATAAATGTATATAATTTATACAATGTGTTTTTCTGGATTTTATTTTGGATATTCTATTTCTCAACGTTAAAATTAACCTACCCTTAAAATTATAAACTGTCTTTGTCAGTGGGCAAACTTTCAAAATCAGCAAGGGATCAAATAATTATTTCCTTCACTGTGTATAAATATATATATATATATATATATACACAGTATATATATATATATATATATATATATATATATATATATATATATATATATATATATAAAATGCAGTACCCTGTACAGGGAAGACGGTGGCATGATCATGGTACTATCATTTTCAGATGCTAGAATACATAATGACTACCTTACTTATACCCAGATACAGTGCTCAGTGCCCAACCTGCTTATATAAGACTACTGAAAGCTCTGCACTCCACCTTTATATCTCAATATGATCTGCATTTCCAACCACATGTTTAGGTCCTCTGAACTGTACCTCCAGACATACTGCACCCTGCCCTCCACAAATTCTCTGCACCATCTCTCATATATTCCAGGATGCTTTGCAGTGCCTCCTCCATATATTCCCAATTTTTTACTGTCCCAAGAAGGAACTGGGGGAGAGGCTTAATGATGCACTTTAAATCACAGGATAATGATAGGGCTATCCAACCCAGTGGCAGACCTTGTCAGCAGTGAATGACCATAGAAAATATTGAGTTTGCCCCTACCAAACAGACTAACTGAACTATCCCAAAGTCAGTATTTTCACAGATGTAGTTCAGCCCCTGTTCTGTTCCATTTCCATCCCCCCCCTCCCAGGCCAGCTCTGGTTAGGGCACATCAAGTAGAGACCAAGTTATGTTAGTAAGACATCCAGTTGTGTGGTGTGATGAAATCAGCTTATGTTAAAGTATTAATGAACTAGCGCAGATATTGTTTGAGACTGCCTTGATGAAGGTGAATGTGCGCACTGCAACCTGAAAGAAGAGGTACCATAGAAAATTAGGGATACCTGGGCAGCAATAGCATTACACATAGTTTTGAACAATGCAGTCTGGGAAGATTATGGTGTGTTTATAGATAAATAATACATGAAAAAAGAATTATTTAAAAATGGAAGAAATGATAATACCCTGTTAAAATGCAACTGACATGTGTGATAATCATAGTATTAAAGGGGTCTGGGAAGTGTGCAATCCTTCTAAGATTTTGAGGCAAGGTAAGTACTGTACAGCACTGTGCAGATCTTCATAAGTATTGGCATCGCGTGCTAAATCAAAATGATTTATTTTATGACTGTTTTATTTCTCTTTTTGTTGTTAACGTATAATAAAACAAAAAGAATGAAACACCTTTTCTTTATCTATAGATAATATTTTAGTGTTAGTAGAACATTTGAATGTTAGTCATCTGTAATGTGCATTGTCAGATTGTAGCATTGTCATAAATATTTTTCAGGATTATAATAATGATATTGCTCATGAATAATGATGTAAGTTATTGCTAATACACCTACACTACATAACTTGGTAAGTCAAATAGGAGCCCATACTACTGTGATCTCCAGCTACATGGGTTCAACTGTTAATGTAGGAAACAATATTCAGCAAAATATTCACTGAGAATTGATTATAATGAAGTCAGCAGGAGCTATAGGGGAGATATTTTAGCATCTAGGCTGTGTGTTCCTGTAGTGTAGTTGTTTCACATTGCTCTTTAGGCTCATTGTTAAAGTTTTCTAGCACAGAAGGACATCTTGTGGACTAAAGCAGGTACTTCAGTTCTCAAATTTCAGTGAAAAATCTAGTATTGTCTTATAACTCATATTTTCAATTTGCATCCCTTGCATTTTTTTTGTAATAAAGCAGTATTGCATTACAGAGTGAACAAACAGCAAAGATTTTTTTAAAAATTTAACTGATTACAGAACCAATTGTTAATCAGTCCATTGTTAAACAATTTGTATATTTCAGAGGCATGCGTATTTCATTATATGAATGAAATCTGCAGATGTGCACTTTGCTCACAAGCAAAAAAGCCATTTCCCTGCAGTAAAATCCCAGTTCATTTTTGATGTTTATTGGATTGATACAGAGGCAGTGCTTTTGGAACACGTGTAATTCTATCAACTCCAATAACAAACAGTGTCCTTTAAATAAGGGAAAATCTAAAGCTACAAACCCCAAAATCAGAAAAGTTGGCACGTTGTGTAAATCGTAAATAAAAAC
>WMED01024813.1:0-11149 GCA_019650415.1 Pipa parva | reverse complement strand
GGGGGCAGCACAGCACTAAGTAGCAGCTAGTACAGCGGGGGGCAGCACAGCACTAAGGAGAACTCAGAGGAGGATAGAGAGTCAACAGGAGTTTACAAGTGGAGACAGATTGCTCTGGAACCTATCAGGGAGACATAGGGGGTTATTCACTTAGGTGCAAATTCAAATGTCAAATTCGTAAACAGCGGATTCCCATAGCAAATCTGCTACAATTTCCCCATTGTAAAGTCGTGACAATTTTTTTATTGTTAAGATTGTGACAATTTTCCCATAATAAAGTCGCGACTGCAACAATATTCTCATTATAAAGACGCGACTACGACAGTAGCAGCCTATTGCGACTGTCTTTATCTGGCGAATTCACACCTGTATGCAACAATTCGCACTTTAGTGAATAACCCCCATAGTCTTAATATTTTTTCTACCATGGGAATAAATATTTATTTCCAATTCTTAAAGCAAATGTCAGCTGGAAACATTCCTGTTTTTTTGGCTACAACAGGTAAAAGTGGCGTAACAAGTTTTTTAAAAAAGACAGCTAACTTTTGGTGCAACAGTAACTTAAATCTACGTAAAAACCTATGATGTGAAGTTTTTTATTTTTTTTTATTTTTTAGTTTTTTAGTTTGAGCTGTAATATCACTTTTAACCAACAGATAGCGCTGTATGGACCTTCTAAAGTAGCTTTATATTGTATAGCACTTGTGCAACACACAGCATAGCCTAAACTGAAGGGAAAGGATAAAACTTCATTCAGGGATGGGGAAATAAGGGGAAGTAGTGACTTCAGGAAAGCCGTAGAAGAGGACCATGAAGTGCATGAGCCGGTCTGGGAAAAAAATATCTTTTTACAGAAATGGTAAGAATTAAAAACGAGATTGTATATACTAAAACTGATATTTCAGGCAAGAAGATATAGAGCCTGATATATATGTCCCCTTTAATCTAATTCTGCACTCCCTGCCTTGCTAGTTGCATGGGGTACTTTTAGGATATCTGTTATAGGTTTTCTAGCATATAGAACGATAGCATAGCTCTCATTGTATAACTTGCCTTTGTTCTAACATTACAACCACATCATCTATGTTAAGATGAACACGGAAGGAAAACAATTGAAGCTTGAGTGTCCAGGGCACTCTGACTTTGCTGTTCCAGCAGTTTCAGTGATTGGTTACATGCAGCTCTCTCTACCTGCCCAGCTGATTCTCTCCTGAATAGTTATGATGATGTGGGTAGAGGAGAGCACAGGAGGTACAACTGCACTTTATCTCATGAGCTTGCGTATTCATAAATGTTTAACCCTTAAACAGTCAGTTCTTTCCGTGATTTTAATATTGTTTCCCCTTTAAATATAGCTGTTAATAAAAATGACAAATGAGAGTACATTAGCGCTGGGAGAATTTCCCTGTCCGGTATTCAGGTTTACTTCGCTAATGTAAAGCTTGGTTAATTGGTTTAATGAGAGGGTTCTTCAATAAGGGAACGCAGCCCACACCCTTTCCCTGCCACCTTTCTGAGGCAGTTTTTGCAAAGGGATGCACCTATCTGCAGGGATGGCACAATCCAGAGGATAAACAGCAAGAAATACTAACTGGAGAATGGTGATGTTTACAGATCAGGGCTTTACTGATAACAGCAAGGTGTGATCCAACCTGGGAGTAGGCTCTCCACTTGCTGCTTTAAACAGATTTCACTGCTGGAAAATGTGTACATGCTTTATCTGTCTGCGTACCCATCATGCTCAGGGACGCTTGTTGCAGAAGTTATAGGCACTGGTCATTCTGAAAGAGAGTAAGGAAAATGTATGTGTGTGTGTGTGTGTGTGTGTGTGTATGTATATGTATATATATATATATATATATATATATATATATATTGCAAACCTAGCTTGTACTTGACCTAGAAACAATATGGCATCCCCCACTTATTTTAATAAGATACAAATATGCAAGTAAATAAGGCTACCCAAGCAGAAAAACTTATTATGTTGACTGGACATTTCACCAGGAAAAATACCATGAAATTCATTTTCTTAAAGCCATTTAGAATCCAAACGATGACCTTTCAGCACTGAGATAAATGAATGAAAAGCAACTAATGAATGCATGTGCTAACATTGCAATAAAATATATGACTTTTTCTGGAACGATTTTAGAATATACGGCATAGAATTAAAGAATATGTGTTTGTACTTGCATTCATATTTTTTTTTTTTTTGTGCATATTTATATATAAACTCACAAACATCTTCTAGAGTGCTTTACAGAGATTAAACATTCCTTTTGGTCTCTGTCCTATGGAGCTTACAATCTAGTTTCCTTACACAATCACACCAACCGTTAAAATAACCTAACACTTGTTTGGATTGTTGGAGTACCTGAGGATACTCTGGGGATAACATACATTCTCCATGCCAACCACACTTTGCTTGTTAGTTTCTGGCGATTTAAAAGAGAACTAGGGAGTAAACTGATAGTTTCCTGATCCATCTAGCACCAATTTTACTACTGCTAAATCAGTATTTGTCTGACCATCTACAGCCCAGGATTGTCAGATTGAATACACTGCCACTCCTCCTCTCTTACGGGTTATGTGAGTTACGTTGGTCCCTCACATAAACCCACCCCCTCCTGCATGCACAGTCGGTTAATTTCAGCGAAACTCTGGAGGGGGCAGGTCTATGTGAGGGACGACATCACTCATATAACCTGGAAATGAGGAGGAGCGATGATGTATTCGTCTGACAATCCTGGGCTGTGGATCATCAGATGAATACTGATTTAGCAGCAGTACACTTAGTGCTAGATCAAACATGTATCAGTTTACACCACAGTTCTCCTTTAAATTGAAATGAGTGTACTTTATGTAGCAATGTAATTAGAATTCCACTAATCAGATCGACTTTCCTTAAAGGGATATTATCATCCCATTTTCTAAAATGTGTTTAAATAACCCTATTTTATTTCTGCCACATGCATTTGCAACACTGTATTCTAATTTCATAATTAAATATATGCAGTTTAAAAAGAAATCCATTTAAATTAACCATTTTCTGCCGCAGTGGTAACTATGACAAACTAGGATGCAACAAAATTGCCGCTGAAAAATGTAAATTCTGACATTGGCCCAAGACCCGACCAAAAAAACATTTTGATTGTGAGAATATCTCTTTAAAAACTGATGAGCGAAAACTAGACCTTGATTTATGCCCAATCCACTATTTTTCCCCCCTAAAGTAATTGTTTATTGGTTTTTGAAAACTGGCATCGTTTCACCCATAGTACTTTGTGAATTATTTCATAGCACACATTATCCCAGTGATCGTATAGCGTTCTTGGCAAAGCAGTACTTCTCCCTTTCTCATCATTTTTTAACTGTAAATAGATTTGGGTTTTTTTTGCATTTTAATGGGCACTTCAAGTTTTCTTCCAAGGTTACCCAGACTGCCTTTAGAATGTCCATATTGTTTTTTTGCATTCAGTGTATGTCTTTGTGGTAATAACAAATACAATTGTATGTTTAGCAAAATTTTTATTTTTTTTTGGGTCATAAAAGAATGGGAAATTAAAAGTTCAGGCTTGGCATCATACAATGAATCTGAAACTCCTTGCCCCTTACAAACATTTTCAAAATCATTGCTGTTAACAGATTTGTATCATTTCGCTACAGGGATCCATTTTATCTCACTACAGTGTAGTTGCAGATCACCTTCTCCGGTAAATGACTGTAAACCAGATCTCCTGCCATGTTCCTAGTGCTAACCAGCATGCTGCGGATTGGTTAGCACGCTGAGCACGGGATAGCATTGGGATAACTGTTACTTGAGAAGGTGACATTCAGCTACAGATGGGACTGGGTGCTGAGTGTCAAGATGTGTACACAAGTGACAGAGTACAGCAGTTTTAAAATGAAATGTCTCAAATGTATTTAGGTTCACGGCAGTAAACATTACTCAACATAGCTGAAATCTCGTAGCAGAGATCATACAATATACTGAGAAAAGTAAAGGCTTGTCCGTAAAACTATTTATGTATTAAAAAACTAAACTGTTGATGCTGGAAAGCATCAAGGGGCTTATTCATGAAAGCCCGAATATGATTGTTGAAGTGAATTTGCTTCATTTTCTCTGCACTGATAGTTGCAAATTCACTTCTCCTTATTCAATTAACAGCATTGAACTCTGTTTCTTTCATAGTGCATCGTAGTCAGTTGGACACTAAAAGGATGCGTAGTGAGGCGAATTCCACCAGTGAAGGGCAAACATATCGTCATCATCACAGTGTCATAATAACTGTATTAAGTGAATAATACATCTTTCTATGTCCCCATATCCCTAGTTCATGTTGTCACTTGGTCGTAGTATTTATTGTCACATTTGTATAAACTGTCGCCTTCAGCCAAACAGGGGCCCTGCCATCAGCCCTCTAAGTCGCTACTTTGAACTGGTGAAGGAAAACTGGTGAATTTGGAGTTGTGCGCCTTCCTTGTCGAATTAGTTAATTTAGCAGACTCTCATGCACTATGATGCGATATAGTGCATATGATATGATGCTTAATGAATAGGTGAATTATCACAAAGTGATACATAAGAAGATCTCCATAAGTCTGCGACCATTGTTAACATTTGAATTGGTCACGAATTTGCCTCTTTTCGATTAACTGATTTTGATAAGTAGATGAAGATTAGGAAGTGGTGAATGAATGTGAATGTGAACCTTTACATGACTGCTTTCATGAAAAAGCCCCCAAATTGTTCTTTAATTATTATAAATATTGCCTATATAGTCCAGTAGTGCTGAACCTTTTTGGCACCGAGTGCCGAAAAGGTGATGTAACTCACCTGCGCTGTTCCCTGAAGTGCCAGCGCTGATGATTGACGTCATCGCACCTTCGTTGGGGAAGGAGAGCTCTCCAGCGAGCGAGTGCTCCTTCAGTGTAAGCCACAGATCTGGCCTGAAAACTTTCAGGTCAGGTCGGCGGCCTGCACTGAAGGCAGCGGTGGCAGCAGCGCGTGCGCCCACAGAGAGGGCTCTGCGTGCCATCCCTGATATAGTGAAATGATACAGCGCCCCCAGACTCCAGTCAGGTAAATCAGTGTCCTCAATGCAAAGTTTATGAGTGAAAATACTACAATATTTGCTTAGTTTCCTAAGGAATCAAGCATGTGCAAGTAAAAGCTGTATGTAACTTTCTTTCCAAAACTCTGAACCGTTCAGTTCTAATGGGAGTTTCATCTATTCTTCCCATTAATTTGCTTATTTGTATAAACCACTCAGAATCCTTTTTATTTTTTTCCCTGCTCTTTGCAATTTGATTTATAATTTCTTCATAAGGTGCTTTGTATGTGGGAGTCAGTGACCCTCCATATATCTAATTACCATAATAATCAGTCCATTGGAATCTGCTGTGTGTCATCTTGCATCTGCATAATAAACCGTATTTCCCTAAGGGATATTCACAGCTGCCTTCATGCCTAGGCTGGAATAACTGACAGTTTTCTGCCCCATCTTTTATCAAGGTGCAACATTACATTCATTTCTATTATTGTTCTATTTTATTTGACAGAGTCTGGGAGAATGTTTCCCTTTGAGTCACTATGTAAAAGTAACACTACCTGAAAAAGAGCAATTAAATTTTATGTTCATTCCAATTGTTCCCCCAAAGCCCTTTGTTCGCTTTCCTTTCCGGTTTGTGTTTTCAGGCATTATCAAAGCCATTACAGGTAATGAGGAGAGTTTGCTAATTACACAAAAACCTGCAGGCTCCACTTGAGTTCCATGTTCCTTCTAGACAACGGAAAGTATTTGCTTTGCGAACGCAGTAAATTATGTATATAATAAGAATGGTGTTAAGATATTGTGCATTGCTGGGCACATAGTATTCTAATTGGATGCAGTGATTTTATTTCATGTTGCACTGAGTACTGAAATATCATTTTAATCAAATCTAAGCTTCTTTTTATGACTTTTTGCATGGTTTCTTTAAAGGACCAAGTAAGAATCCAAGTTCCTGTTTAGATTGGCAAGCAAGCTACTCCAGCATCCGCTGGACTTATACAAATGTTAACTTTGAAGTTGAATTTGTCATTGATATTGCTCTGAAAGTCTAGAAACCATTTGAAAATGTTACTCCACTGCTGCACTGAATTTTTGAAACATGCCATGTTGAAAGTGAGACCTTACCAGAGAATTGTACAGTGGCAAAATGATACCCTTTTTCTTGAAGTATCTTGTTAGCCTTGGAATAACCATAATAATGACATTGGATGCAGCTATTCACTCTATGGTCCACAAGTTCTCCCAGAATCCTCTCCATTATAATTCTGCACAGTTACAAACACAATAACAGTCTGAAAATTCCTTGTGGTTACATTTACCCCTTGTGGGTATTTTTTACCCTTTTTTGGGGTACCTTTTTAAATGTTTTTAACTTGTGTTTACTCATATATCCTTTGTTTACTAATAAAAATATGATGTGTGCAATTTAAGGATGCTGTTTTTCTTTTTTTTCTTCTTTTGTTTTTGGTGTTCATGCTCATCCCATTAGCGCCATCAATCACTACTATTATTGTGTTCTGTGCTCGCTTCCAACCCTTCTTTTGGTTTTCCATAGTAGCTTATCAGTACCATTTGTTTAACAGTAGAGATGCTTTTATTGTTCTTACATATATAGTCAGCCTTCCTGTACTGTGTGATTGTACCTAGGCAAGTGATAGAAAAAAGGTGACATCACTCACCATCACCGTTCCCCAAAGTGCAGGCGCTGATGGAAAAAAAAAGCATTTAAAATCCTATTCTCGACTTATACACGCATATAACCTATACTTGCCTACTGGAGCTTCCTCTTGCGGCTGTCTCCCACTGAACGCACATGCTATGAATATTCATGAGCCGGCAGACGTTATTCCGTAGCGTGACATGTCTGCTGGCTCATAAATATTCATAGGATGTACTCGCGGCCATAATCGCTCTGTCTCCCACGCGAGTACATCCTATGAATATTTATGAGCCGGCAGACGTGTCACGCTACGGAATGACGTCTACCGGCTCATGAATATTCATAGGATGTGCGTTCAGTGGGAGACAGCCGCAAGAGGAAGCACCAGTAGGTAAGTATAGGTTATATGCGTGTATAAGTCAAGAATAGGATTTTAAATGCTTTTTTTTACCTAAATTTCTCGACTTATACACGAGTATATATGGTAGCTGCTATTCTAGATGCTTTAAGGATTGTCCATTGTTAATACTGCCTTAAAAAGGAACACTTTTCTTAAATGTAACTATTTGTATGCTGTATATGATATTCTATCATTAAAACTGTCTTCCAGTTTCTAGGGTCTAAAAATCTAAAATCCAGCTGTTGTATGAAGGGCAGACTAGATAATGCAAAATGCAGAACCCAAAACAGCTCTTAATTTTGATGCAGTTATCTTAGGTTACCACTGCCACATCATACTAAAAATTAAATTGAAACCAACTCCTTGGTAAGCCTTCATACAAACGGTGAAGTTAGAAGAATATTTCAAGTGTTGCATCCTGCTCTGTGAAGCAAAAACTAGGTTTTTGGTTTTAAAGAAAATGTGTCCTTGTTGCTAAAAAAAAAAAAAAAAAAATAGTTACAGAATAAATGTTAGATGTCAAAAATAATATATATATATAAAACTTATAGTTCTCCTTGAAATGTGAACATCCCTTTAATGCAGGGGTCAGCAACCTATGGCTCTCAAGCCAGATTCGGCTCTTTTGATGGCTACATCTGGCTCTTTGACTGTAACGTGTGGTGCTCACATGCAACTGCTGCTCTTTACAGTCTGCTGGCTAATCGACGGCAAGCGCCGTAGAGACAAAGCCCTCTCAGTGCTTCTGGATTTCTAGCCAATCCGGAGCCGCTGACATCACCAGCTTCTGGGTTGCTAGCCAATCTGAACATGCAGATGTTACCACGCTTCCAGGTTGCTAGCCAATCTGGAGCTGCTGATGTCACTTATGTGACGTCACATATGACGCCAGCGGCTCCGGATTCAAAAGGGCTGAGCAGAGCCGCATGTTTATGTCTCTTTCAGCCCAAAAGGTTTTCGACCCCTGTTCTAATATCTACAGGTATCTTCACCTCTGGGGCTGCATGAACTAACCCACTAAAAGAAAGGTGCACCCACAATCCTTCCCTGCTGGGAGGATCTTAATGTGCTTGTGTCATCAATATGTGTCCATTACATTGCTGCAACTTTGTAGCCAACAGGTGTTACTTAAAGGCCCAGTAACACAAAAAATAAATAAAAATTTTCATTTAGATTGTAATGGCAGTCATTCAAATAAGCAAAATGTTATCTCTATAGTTAAACTCATGAATTTTATTACCTTCTTTCTGTTTATACATTTACTGATAGCAGCCATGTTGTTAAACCGACTACACCCAACTCCATTCTTTTCTGTGGATCTTTAGAAAATACATATTCAGGAAGTGCCCCCGAAAGCACAATTTTAAAGCTAAATATCTTACTTTTATAAAAATTCTTAACCAAACTATGTTTTGGTTTGAAGGGATGCGCTTATTAAATAATAAAAGTGAACGTAATGTGGAAACAATATAAATCACAGTCCCAAGTGAGTTAAATAAAAATACAAAATACTTTCTTCAACATGAAAAGTCCCAAGTGAGTAAGATGAAAAATAAGTGTTTTCTTCAACATGAAATCTTCAACAAATTCAAAAACAATCTTCTAATGCAGCTCCTCTTCAGGGATAAACGCTGATTACCCCTAATGCCAAATTTTTGTTCACAAATCTTACTTTTATAGACACAATTTAGAGTTTTTGGAAGTACTGAATAAATGTATAGTAACTATAAATATATTGGAGGCATTTTTATTTTTTAATTATAATTTCTTTTAAATATACCAACACAGGAGTTCTAAGATATAGAGTATTAATCGGTGCTTAATGGAAAACCTGTTTTGTTTATTTAAAATCCGGGCTACAAATATCCATTACAAAAGTAAAGTACTAAATAGCAGCAATTAGAAATAACTATTGCCTTTCCTGTTCCTTTAATCAGCCTGAATCTCCACGTCTTGACTTTATATAAGAAATATATTGATTCTGATTAATTCTGTGACCCATGGTAACACAGCTTCAGCAGAACATACCACACCACTGATCACTTCATGTTACATTTTCATAGTTAAATTAACTGGCCTTTTGTTAATAATTCCAAGTTAATTAGGTAGCAACAGTTAATTAAATGAACATTAACAGAAAAAAAAATGCAATTAAAATTGTAATTTAATTTTTTGTTAACCATATACTAAACCTGCCCGCGCCAGGGTTTTAAATTTTTTTTTTTTTATTGCAATCACTTCAATCAGTTCGCGTGTACCCAAATCATTTTGCCTTTTGGGAATTTGTTGAGAGGATTTTATGGAAAGGCAGTAATGAATGTGTTCGCTCTGCAGGAAAGACAGTTATAAACTAGCATTTACGATGACTCTGTACGGCCCTTGTATAAAAATATTAAATCTCCGTAAATCAGGAATCTATAGTCTTACCCTTGTGTCTAAAATGTGTAAAGTAAGCTGAAATTCAGCTGGGCAAGAGCAGTTAAATATACACACATACATTAATTATAGATCTTTATGTGGGATTTGGATATTTCTGTCTCTTACAGAAGCCATTAAAGTATTAGATCATGTGGGAGGAAGAGCTGCATTGTTTAGAGGAATTACCTAGCAGCTGTGGTTTCCAAATATATTGCCTTATATTTGTGGGAGAATTTATACTTGCTTAGGAAGTTCAGGGGCTTCTCCCTTATGAATTTAGTAAAACTGCTTTGCAGAGGTTTATTTTCAATGTGGATGACTAGTGGCTGGTGTGAGCCTCAGAGATATGATCAGGGTGCACACATATTTTGGAGATTTAAATGGTTGTGGTGTAGGACCCAGGTGGGAGGCAGCAACCAGCATGAATAGTTCTTTGAGAAAGTGGAGGACTGCATACACTCAAATGATCATAGAAGTGTCCTTATTCATTGGACCATCAAGGTGAAAAATTACAGAACAAAAATTAAAAAACAGAACAGTTTTCGGGGACTATGCCTCCCTTAAGAGGCTGATAGGACAAGTGTGGGAGATCTAAGGTTAGGTTTGACAAAATATATAGCCATATTCGGACACCATTCCTATATGTGCTTATGTGCTTACTTAAAGAGTAGCTACAGTCACAGGAAGGCTGACATGCTAAATTCCAGCCAGCATGTTAATAGCTAATTAAACCCTTTTAGGCAAGCAGGGGGCTTATACTGCAGCTGACTGATATCTTTGTTTCAATGCTTAAATGAAGAGCACAGTGGTGACACTGTAGAGATTTAAGACTGTCCCCTTTACTGAATATGCAGTGTCTAAGGCACAGACTTTGACCTGTGTATGTGTAAACCATGCTGAGCCAATCAACGTGGCTTATACATCAGTGCTGGGCCAATGAGCTGAGGGGGTGGTCCTAAGCACACTTCTCTCTGAGATTCTTGAGTTCTCTGTTTAAAGGAACAGTCCAGCCCGAATGTGCTGACTCCAACCACACTGGTGACTCTACGGCGTCCTAAGTAGGACATACATCATATCAGGTGCGCATTCCTCACTTACTGCGCTCCTACTGGAGCCCTCCAATGGCACTTCCTCAACCCCATAGGGAGAGCATATTCCCTGTCAGGACAGTAATTCCCATTTATTAATGACCCACCAGCATTGGTGCATGTATGCGATCATTGGCAGACTGCATAACATGGCTATAATGACGGACTTGGCTGTTTGGTAAAGCTGATACTGGGCAAATTTTAGTGTCAGTGTGTGGCCAAATCTGAAGACGATCTGGTCTTTTTCTTGTTAATGCTTACAGGAGCTGATTTTTAGTATGTTGTAGATAGTAGTATTATAAGACAGTTTGCAAAAGTTTTTCATGTGTTTATAAGAATGTTTTAACCTGTCCTTTAACCTGTCAAACAACAGTGGAGTTGCATAGATCTTGAAGCAGTGAAAATGAATTCTAAACAAATAAAATCAAGCATTGTGACCAGGGCTGTGGAGTCGGAGTCAGAGTCAGAGTTAGTTTTGGTTGGAGTTGGAGTCGGTAGAAATGTACCGACTCCGACTCCAGCTTTA
>WMED01024812.1:0-11149 GCA_019650415.1 Pipa parva | reverse complement strand
AAAACCCCCACTACGTCTTACATTCGGGGGTGTCTTACTATCGGGGAAACACGGTAGTTCTGTTTAGGAGGCATTACACTTTCAGTTCTATTATGGTTTTAGGTTTCAATGTTGATATGTGAATGTGATGCTGTTTTGGCCCAGCATTTTTGTAAAATTCTCTGCTAACTGGAATACAACAGTGAACTTTGCTGGGGATTGCGTACACAAATCTTCATCCACAGCTTCACTTAGGGGTATTTGGCAACCAAACCTTCACACACACACCTACTCATGCTGGGTCTTGTTCTGCTCAGAAGCAGTTGCTATTTCAGGTTTAGTTTTTTGGATTTTCCTGTTGATATGGGATAGATATGCTGTTTTTACCCTGATTTTTAAGGTTTTGTTCAGGAAATAGAGAGAAACTAGTGATATTCATGAGAGCTTATATACTTCGTGTGGGGGGTATTCACAAGATAAAGGACTGTTTCTTGAGAAAAACCTCAAGGAGCATATGTTTGGATTATGACTCACCTGAGATCCTCCTCGGTGGTCCAGCCTCGGTGTTTGTTGGAGTCGCCATCTTGTGCAGCTTCTAGTCGCGGGCAGCATGTACTGTTGGTGCATAAATACCTGCGAACATCTCGAGTGTGTGACGGACACAGTCACAGATGCGGGATTGCGTCACGTACGCAGTCACATTCAGTACTCTATTTAAATGTGGTTAACCTGGTATCTGGCACCCATTTATAGGTTTCAGCCTGTTGTATCTGGGTGTGATATTTCTGTTCTGATTATTCATGTATGACCTTAGCCTGTATCCTGATTCTGCCTGTTTTCTCCCTTCCCCAACCTTTAATACTGTATACTGATCTTGCTCCTGAGCCGCCTGCCCCGACCATAGCTACAACTCTGATTACACTGCCTGCCTTTAGTACTAAACTCTACCACCAGTGGACAGCAAACTTTAGGGGTCGCAACCTGGACATAGCACTGCAGCAAACCTTCTTGTGGAGGGACAGGGTGAAGTCCAGGTGTATCTTAGACTCTGCGCCTTAGGGTTTGATAATGCCAAGTCCACTGTGGTTCTGGTTCCTGCTGTTACCCCCTTCTCCTCCATTCTGAACTCTGGTCCAACCATGAGAGTACATTAGTGTTATGTTTTTTAAATATCATAATGCACTCATTTCAATTAGGAGTATCTCCTGGGCAGGAAATGGTGAAAGAAAACATCAAACCCAAGATGGGCTCTTCTGGCAGGCCAGCTCAATGGGTTGAGATTTCCATTCTCGCCAAAGTGCCACATGAAGTCATAGGTGGTGGGTCCATCAACCCCATTCCTATGCTGCCTGCATACTAGAAGGCTAAATTGTGCAATTACTAAAAATGGCGCCAGTCCTTTTACAGCGCAATCAATGTGGAGAAATCACACCCATCTGACGTTACCTGGCACTGCTCTGCAAACCGCCATATTGAGAATGGCATTGGGCATTGCAAACCTTAAATACACTGAGATCAGTGCTGCTGCACTATAAGGTAGGGGGACTCAGCAGCAATTGCTGCAATAAGTCCATATGCACACAAAAATCATAGGCACATACTGCATATAAAAAGCCAAAACTAGATCTAGAGGGAAGTGAAAAAAAAAAGCTCCATGTACCAGATGTTTACACTGGAAGGGCAGTTTGTCACTTCTCTCATTCTTTATTTGAAACACATCGCACACGCTGTGTTCCTCCAGCAGGAAGTGCATCAATGGGATGGCGGGAATATGCTATCTTTAAATAGGTTTAGACATTTTTATTCATCATTTGGACTTTATTTACTCCTGATGAAGCTGGACATCGATTACTGAGCCGGTGAAACGCGCTGAGACATCCTTATCTATTTTATATGTGCCATTTATCACATATGTTTGTGAGTACTTTTCTTAGTGTTAATTTTTCTTCATATTTGTCAATTTGAAGTGGTTTTTACCATTATGATTCACCCTGCACTCTGAATTGATATATCATCCCAATGTTTACCTACAATCAATTATTGTTTTTTTTTTTGTTTGAGGATATTCAATTCTGAACAAAGAATTATATGTTATGTAAGTTTATTGACTACATCTAGTGAGCTTCCCCTTTCATAGGGTACCACGCTATATACTTTTATCCATGTTTTTGGTATTTATTTTTTCATTTTCCCGACACATTCTGGGGGTTATTCACTAAAGTCAGAATTGTTGTGTATAGGTATGAATTCGCCAGCTAAAGACAGTCTCAATAGACTGCTACTGTCGCAGTCGCGTCTTTATAATGAGAATATTGTCGCAGTCATGACTGTACTGTAGAAAAATTGTCACAGTTGCAACTTTTAAAATTGTCGCGGTTGAGACTTTACAATGGGGAAATTGTTGCACTGGCGGATTTGCTATGGGAATCTGCTGTTTGAGAATTCGACAGTCGAATTTGCACCGTAGTGAATAACCTACCCCTGTGTGTTAGTTGTTTCGGTTCTTTTTGTCTCATCTGATAAGGCACCATTGCCATTTTTTGTGCGCTCCCCTCTAGATCTAGTTTTGGCATTTTTTTCTATTTAGGTTGGAGATAATGACGTTTCTGAGAAGAAGCACTCCAATCTTACTGAATACAAGTAGTCCTCGGGTTACAACGGCCTCGAGTTATGTTGTTTTGGGGTTACGACGCTTTATACGATGCCTTGTTCCCACTTACACGGTTTTGCGACGTAAGTCGAACTGCATGCAACCATACTGTATGAACGTATGATCCGACTTACATCGAAATTCGGTTTACATCGTGTAAGAATGGATCATTGTCGTAAGTCGAGGACTACCTGAATATCTATTTTTATTATTATATGAGACTTTTTATCCTGTATCATTTATATATATATATATATATATATATATATATATATATATATATATATATATATATATATATATATATCTGTATATATATAGGCAGTTTTAGCATATTGCACATATTTACAAGCTGCTGAAAAAACTTTACTTATTTAAAGCACAATTAATAATTCACAAAATATTTCCCTTATTGAAAATAGACATAATATAATATATAATAACAGGTAGAATATAACCGTATCAGCTTATACAACTCAAAGTATTTCATAAATTTATTTTTTTCCTTATTTTCGTCACTTATAAACAGAAAGACCAGTGCCTTGCTGCTAATATACCTCTAACTTGCTATGCCTCTGCACTGTGTAGTGTGCCAGGGAGCCCTGCTCCCCAGCCTTGCCCTTTACTCGCACCCCTGGCACAGCTAAGCGCGTTCCCGATGCACGATCCAGTCAAGCATCGGGAACGCTTTGACAAGTCTGCAGCTATTGGAGGAGGCGACGGTTAGACACGCCCTCCTCCGCCGCTGTTATCCAGGTGACAGACAGAAAGTCTATTTGGCGCCTCAGTGACTTCGGCGGACGCTGATGTCGTCACCATCTTTTTTCTGGCGCACAATAAATACGTCACTTGGAGTAAAATGGAGGCGCCCAGTGGTGGCGTGAGAAACATGGAGGAATCAAGTAATGTTCAGGAAGGGAGTGAGCAGAAGAGCGAGCTTATTCCCGGGTTCCCAACTACAGATGCCTTTATTAAGGTTTGTGAGGCGATATAAACATGTGCTTATTCTTCACTCAACGGTTTATTTTTCAATGGGAAAGACAAGAGAGTACAGTACAGTACAGTACAGTATATAGTATAGTGTGTAGTATAGGAGATACCTTTTATTGGCTAATGAAATAGATCAGCGGTTCGCAACCCTAGTGGGGGTCGCGAGGCCGTCCCACTGGGGTCGAGAACCGCTCCGGAACCCGCAAGTGCCTGCAGGAACCCATCTTATAAAGGGTTAATTCGTGGCGACGTAGGCTGAAAATGTCACCACGTGACGCGCAACATGATGATGTTTCGGCTGAAACGTCATCGCGGCGTGGTGACATCAGCGCATGGATTCGCCAGCGAAAAAGGTTGAGAACTGCTGAAATAGATGGTAAATGCCAATAAAAGGTATTGCCTATACTATACTATACATCTTGTGTTTGCTTATGGCTAACACGGTGCACAACTCTACTGCCTTTTTCAATGGCCAAACATGGTTTACATTTCCATATAAAATAGGCGATGTTTACTTAAGTTTAAAACAAATTTTTCCACTTTTTTGGGGCGAAAAATTGCTGGAAAAGTCTAAATTAATTTTCGCCCAGAATTGTAGTTTAATAGCTAAATAGGATATGTGTTGCCAGTAGCTTCATGTTACTAGCAAATTACAAAAAAAATTCCTAAAAAGCTTGATATATATATCAATGTGTCTGTCATTCATAAGGTTGTCATTTAATTTGTTTGAACAAGTAGAATACACTTTCTGCAGTGCTGGTTAAATGTATAACTGCTTCCAAAAACACTTGCCGTCCACAGCCTGTATCTAACCCCAAATCAGATCTACTATATGTCCACGTTTGCTTTTAAAGGGATAATGGGAATCTGGAATATAATAACAAAATCTCACTGTGTGTGTGTCATGACACATTTACACTTAACGCATGTGACCTTGCAAACTATTAAAGTTAACATGCTTCCCAGGTTTCTTGTTGACTACTGGTGACATCTTTTTTTTCCACAGACTAGAATTACATATAGAGTTGGGGGGACATAAGAACTTAGGACACGCTCCTTGGGGCCACTGGATCATGAGACTGCACTTGAAAAATGGGATTGTATCATGGAATCTAGGTCATTTGGGAGGTCTGAATAGAGAATAATAAAATATACATATGCAGTTGCGATGCTCAGTCTGCTAAAATGGACAACTGCTTGAATGTTTTTAGCATTCATCTAAGACAACTCACTGCTTCTTACAGGTCCACTGTAAATGGAGGTTATTGGCTTAAGTCCGAATTGCTGCGTAAAGGTGTGAATTCGCCAGCTAAAAACAGTTACAATAGACTGCTGCTGTAGCAGTCACATTTTTATAACGATAATATTGTTGCAGTCAGGATATCACAATGGAAAACTTGTCATGGTTGCAGATTTTTTATGGGATTCCACTGTTTGAGGATTTGACAGTCGAGTTCTCACTTTAATCAGTAACTTCAAGGGTGTACTTCTCCTTTTTAAAGGAGAGATAAAGCTTCTGGCAGGCAAACCAAAGTTGCAACTTATGCTTACCTAATCCCATAAGTAGTTTCGAAAGCTTGCATTTCTGTGCCATGCCTGAAGAAGAGACCCAAGTTGTGTGGAAAGCTTGGATTTGCCATCTATTCAGTTAGCCAATAAAAGGCATCACCTACACTCTACTTGTCTCTACAGACTACCCAGCATACCCCAGTTATACAGACTACCCAGCATACCCGTTATACAGAAGAGAGCTAAGTAGTGTGGAAAGCTTGCATTTACCATCTATTCAGTCAACCAATAAAAGGTATCCCATATACTCTACTTGTCTCTACAGACTACCCAGCATGCCCCAGTTATACAGACTTCCCAGCATACACCAGTTATACAGAAGAGAGCTAAGTAGTGTGGAAAGCTTGCATTTACCATCTATTCAGTTAGCCAATAAAAGGCATTACCTGTACTCTACTTGTCTCTGCTTATATCTATGGCTAACACGGTTCGACACTTTAACTACCTAATCCCATATTCACAGTGGAAATATTATTGTATAAAAAAAATAAGTCAATTTTTACTATTAATCATAGTTATGATCACTTATATTTGACAGTTTGCCCTTGGAACTGTTGTTTCAACAACAAAGGCTTCCACTGATCTACCACAAAGCGGAGATGAATTTGATTTTTACCGCAGTTTTCCTGGATTTCGTGAGTTTTGCGAATTACAGGGAGAGCGCCTACTTGACTGGTAAGGTTTGCCTTCTAGCTTCTGAATGCTCTTGTTGCTCCACCCTAAATTTTCTTATTTACCACTTTTAGGGTTACTCATAAAAATGAAATTTTTTGACCACTTAATGCTGTTTAAACAGTGTTTTTTTTGTTTTTTTCTAAATTTGAATCACCTATTTAAAAAAGCTTCTATTGCTAAGTTGAAAGACAATTTTGATGCATTATATTTACATAATAAAGTTGCTTTCAATGTTATATAAAAGGTAAAAATCTATATTTTTCACATTGCTAAATGATATATGTTTATTTTTCCTTGTAAGTATAAAGGGGATAAATGTTTAGAATGTTTTTTTTTCCTTTTACAAATTACTATTATTAAATACTTTTAATGTTTGTAAACAAATGTGTTTTTTGGATTGTGGGTGGAAACCAGAGTCTCCAGATAAAACCCAGACAAATATGGGAAGAACATTCAAATCATAGTTTTGCATGTACATGTGACAAACCTCCGGCACTCCAAACATAGTTAAAATCCTTCTTTTATTAAGCCAACACTAAAAAACAAAATTAAAAGCAGAGACAGCACCTACACGTTTTGCGAGTTAGGCGCTTATGGTGTGTGCGGCTCTCTCTACTTGCACATTTATATAGTACACGGTATATAGTATACATCTGAAGTGTAGACTTCCGGTGTCCTTATATTCTGTGTGTACAAAACGCTATCAGTAGCCCTGCTGCATCCATCTAGTATAACAGCAGCAAAAAGTTAAAAAACTTAAATTAAGATTAAAGGCAAAGTATATCGTTACAGGTTCACAGTGACAATCAAACACTGCAGGACCAAGCGTATATCGCCAGCTCCATCCAAAACTGCCATCCTAAGTTGAAACTAGGCAGCATCTATCATATGCATCTATTGTGTCATAAAATTAATTAGTCACACATGACAGATGTACTGACGATTCATCACCTAACTCAGAGATGGTGTCAGCTATACTCAACTTCATTGCTCCAGCTTATGCTGTTCAATTTAAAAATAATTACTGACTGTCATTTATATATGTATAACAAATGTTAAATACCTTCAATCAAATAAGTCAGCCAAACTAACTTTGAAGTGGGTTGAGGCTGGTTGTCCTTACTACATTCTGTGAAAATGCTGTCTAGACTGCATTAGTGTATAAGGGTATGTTTAAGCTTAAATAAAATTAGTATGGCTGACTTACTTGATTTGTTTTATTTGTTGTTTTTTAGTGAAAGCCTTTCCTAAACACTAGGCCATTGATGGCAAACCAGTACAGAGTGCCAAAAAGGTGACTTCACTCACCAGCGCTGTCCCCTGAAGTGCCAGTGCTGGTGAGTGAGGTCATCAAATCTGCGTCTGGGAAGGAGCGCTCCTTCAGTGTAGGCCATGGATCTGACCTGAAAACCTGTCAGGTCGGACCTGCAGCTTGTACTGAAGGCAGCAGTGGTAATGGCGCGTGCCATAGGTTCGCCATCATTTAACAAGATCATGCTGCCTTCTGAAAAAAAGATTGTAAGTAATTTAAGAAAAAAAAAAATCAAAACCAAACACTAACAAATTCACAGTTTTAGAAAATAGCAAGATCTACTGAAATAAGATCTTTGAAATAAGTCAAAGAAAAACAGAGTTATCTGTTCAGTGTAACCCAAAATAATTTTTGTCTTGCCTATATACATGTTAATTTAATGTTAACATGTTAATACATGTTAATTTTTTGAATGAGTGATAATCTAATTTCTTCACTTCTTTGGCATATAATTATTGTAAGGTATACACAATTGCTATAAATCAGTTGGCTAAGTTTGTGCAGTGTCAGAATTAAGTGCTGGGGCCCAACAGGAAGTAATACATCATGGGCCCACTAAGTAGAAGATTTTCTTTATCTCTTTATTCCCCTCAACTTCCCTGTTATTGTGTTAAAACTCCAGGAGGGCTCACTGAGGTTTAGGTCCACCAGGAATTGCTCCTGTGTCC
This sequence comes from Pipa parva, assembly GCA_019650415.1. NCBI lineage: Eukaryota > Metazoa > Chordata > Amphibia > Anura > Pipidae > Pipa > Pipa parva. The sequence continues at coordinate 3,306 of WMED01024812.1, read as the reverse complement.
TGTGGTAGCCCATTCCAACACTGAATTTGTGTATGTAGTTGAACTCGTTAATCCTGTCTGAGATTCAAACAATTGCATTAAAGTTTCTGGCTGTCACAAATTATTAATCAGTGTTTATATATCTCTTTGGATATTATGGCACATGCACTTGTGATTTGACTGTTGGATCTCTATTATTTCCTTGACTGAATTTGTTTACAGTTTGGTAAAATATAGTAATCTGCAAAAGAACTGAAGTATATTTTTTTTCCTCCCCTTAATAGCATGAGCCATATAATGCAGTATCATGGCTGTCCCAGTCATATTCAGGATAGAAGGAAGGTCACAATGCTGGAAGATAAGTTTGATTTGATTGTGGATGCTAATGATGCTGTTCTAGAAAAAGTGGTAAGTGTCTCTTTGTAATCCCTAAAAATGTTTTGAGAACTAGCTCTGTTTCTTGTCACTGGTGTGTGCAATGCCAGATTTACCTCTCAGGCCACAGACTACACCCACTAACTTGGTGCAAATAATCCCATACTAAATTATTCAGTGAAAGAGTATGATGTGAGTACGGTTCACATTTGAATATTAAAGGTGACATAGAAATAGATATAATATTCACAGAAAACAGTGGGATATAGTGATACTGACGTCACTGCCCTTCACTGGTCAACTCACTCCGCATGACTTCTCAAGAAGAGAGCTGCAACCATAGTTTTCATCTCACAATCCTGGCCTGAGGATTGTGTGATGAAAGATGATCTAGCAGCAGTACACTTAGGGGGTAATGCAGGAAAGAGCGAAGTTACCTTGCGATGCTTCTCATCAGTTCGCCAAGATGGGTACTCACTCCCTGGTCTCCTGCAAGCGGAGATCAGCAAACTCTTTAAAGGTACTTCGGCGAGGCGACTCGAGTAGTCGTGAGGTGAGCCAAAGTACCTTTAAAGCGTTCGCTGATCTCCGCTTGCAGGAGACCAGGGAGCGCGTACCCGTCTCGGCGAACTGATAAGAAGCATCGCAAGGTAACTTCGCTCTTTTTTTTTTTTTATGCTTCTTTTTCGTTTTGTGCCTGTATCTTATGTTCTTAGCCTTTTCTACAGCTGTTGTATTTTCTGTTTAATAGAAAAATAAGTGTGCTACTACTACTTACCATAAAAGAATGAAATATGATTTACCATATTTTTCGCTCAATAAGACGCACTTTATTTCACTACAAAAGTGGAGGGAAAATGCCTGTGCATCTTATGGAGTGAATGTTAATTTTCTTTAACTGCTGCGTGGTAGGTTGGTGGTGCTGGAATGCCACACAGGATAGGATTCCTCCACAGATCCTCCTGATTACCACATGTGACTCAAATGCTGTTTTTACTCAACACTTGGACTACTGGAAAAAATTATATATATTTTTCCTGGAAATCGCATTTCTTTTCCTGCAAGAATCTTTAAACAAATACAGCACAAAATGCTTAACAACTGCTCTTTACAATGTGGTGTAACAAATTACCAATTGTCTGTTACTGAAAGGGTTAATGAATACACCTATTGATGCAGTGTTAGTTGAATTAACAAAGTTTTGCAAATGAATTAAATGCAACTTTACTTTGTCAGATCACATTTATTTAATATTTTAAAGGGAATGGCACTCGATGAAGTATCTGGATTAAAGAGAAACCAGCAGCCCATCCTACCAGCTGGGCTTCAGCCACCAAAGACAATTGTTTCCAGTTGGAATAGAAAGGTGAGAAAATCATTTGGGATTGTACAAAATAAAATTTATATGTAAATGAACATTTTTCAAAATTGTAATTTTATCTGGTATGTTAACTACGGACCTCACTTCGCACTATCGTGAATTCCCCCCTTAGATTATATGTAATAATCTAGTACATTTCCAAACCTTCACCAGGATCCCCATAGTTAAATATCATGTCTCAAAAAAGTTGGGCACTAATGTGTTTAAAACTTTCCTTTAGTAGCTGGCTGACTTCTTTTTATTTTTTTCCCTTTAATATCTTGTTAAAATTATTTATTTAAAACAATCTACAATCTATTTAATCAGTTTAATATTTTCTTATATGTAACTTAAACTCTTTATTTTTTTCAGATGGATGATGTAACCAAAAGAGGCATATCTAAAACATTTCGCTTGCTTCATGCTAAAAACATTTTGCGCCCACAACTTAAGTTTAAAGAAATGATTGACAATTCCAACACCCCTTTTGTTTCAAAACTCTTTGTCAAACCTAATGCTCTAAAACCTCTGCCAGAAGGTGAGTTATCAACTACTAGGTCTATGGAGCCCAATTTTGCTATTACCATTATACCACTCACACCACTAAAAGAAGACAATTTATACCATCCTCAATAGAGAATTGTGACTTAGCTAGTGCCTGCATAATTTTGTGTGAAAAACACTGTATGCTGAGCATGTCATATCTGTAAACACAATCCATTTAAAGGAAAACTATAGCTATAAATAAATATGCTATTGCTTACCTACCTAAAATACCAAATATTGCACTCCTAGCACAGATGCTTGTTGGTTTATTAGTATGAAAATTGAAAGTCGACCTCGTGTATAAGTCGAGGTCAGATTTTGGGCCAAAAATTATGAAATTTGCTATGACCCTTGTATAAGTCGAGGTAGGAGTGAGGGGCTATGGATTCATTTACTGAACGTGTTGTGAAGGACGGTTTTTGACCTGCTCTCCCCCCTGAACGCACATATATCGCATGCATCAGCTGTACATTTGGAATTTTGCCTTTGAATGTGTCTGCTGTTTACAACCCTTGAGCATACTGATAAGGACTGCTCTGGCTCACCTCCTACAGACAGACTTTTCCCCTTGTCTGTGTCACTGCTGGGTCCTTGTGCCTGCTTCGGCTGCTTACTTTGACTGACTCCGTTCCTGCCAAGCTGCATATTGATCGGCTGTATTTTCTGCTGGCTGCATCTCCACTGGCAGTGTTACAACTACCGGTAGCTTCGCTGATTACTCTGCTACATCTATGAATATGTATATATGAATATATCTATGACGTGTAGCGTGATACGTCTGCCGGCTCATGAATATTCATAGGATGTACGAACGTGGGAGACATGGCCGCGAGTACATCCTATGAATATTTATGAGCCGGCAGACGTGTCACACTATGGAATGACAATACACGTCTGCCGGCTGATGAATATTCATAGATGTACGTTCAGTGGAAGACAGAGGCCGCGAGAGGAAGCTCCAGTAGGTAAGTATATAGCTTATACGCGTGTACAGTGGGGAAAAAAGTATTTAGTCAGTCACCAATAGTGCAAGTTCCACCACTTAA
>WMED01024810.1:0-11150 GCA_019650415.1 Pipa parva | reverse complement strand
GCAGAGAATGTGCTGCACTCTTCCCCCTGTGTAATACTGAGTGCAAGGCAGAGAATGTGCAGCACTCTTCCCCCCTGTGTAATACTGAGTGCAAGGCAGAGAATGTGCTGCACTCTTCCCCCCTGTGTCCATGTCCTGCCCTCATTGTTCAACCAGAAGATCCCCCATTAAATGGCAGAACAAATTCCAACAAATCTGATCGCATAATAATAAATCCAGTGCATGTTACAAACACATAGAGGAAGGCCTACTACATCCAGCCGAGGTGTTTGCAGTAGGCAAAGGCTTTGCATTTGGTAGCACATCCATGCAACCTTGTCTGTTGGTGTGAATGATTATATTTCATTCTATCGTTCTATCTTTCATCGATGTGTCTATCCTACGATCTGGCCACCTATCTATAAAATCATCGTCTATAGCTTCTGCTGGGAGTAGAGTGGAAAGGTTTTGTCATGTACTGAATCTCCTTGGCCCCTGACCATGGTGGAAATATCAGGGTGAAAATCTGAACGTCTGTTTTTCACATAATAACAACCTCCATTTAATATTCCAGCTTAGAACAGCCTAAAGACAAGACGCCTACTCCTTTAGCTTTGTGTAAGAGGGTTACAGGGAACAAAGGGATGTTTCACTGCTGACTCCAAAATCACACTATATAACCCTAATTGAGGATTTGTAATCAGTACTGGAGCTGGGAATCACAGCTCTTTAATGATGCTTAATGGCAATTGGGAAGCGCCATTCTCCCTTCCCGTTGTGACGTCACTAGGCTTTAATTGGGTCCAGCTATTTATAGCCATCCCGTAGTAACCTCATTTATTTTTGGTCTCTAGTGCCTACCGTACTAATTATCTCTTTCTATAACGAACTTTATGCGCCTATTATTTCCCATTACCACTTTTGTTTTAACAGCCCAGTATATATATGAATGTGTGTCAGGAAAAAAAAAAGAAGAAACTCACAACCTGCAAAATGGTTCTTGGCTTCTGTGAATGATCTAATGAGGACATCTGTCTTTCATTCTAAAAAGAAAATCTCATATATTTATTGTAGACAGTGCCAAGCAAGGTATATTAAACTTTCCCAGTGTCCGTTAAGCATTGTCAAGACCTATTTTTGTTCAAAAAGTGCTGCCCTGATCATCTAGTAACAGCTTGGTGCTAATATGCACATCCCTTTTGGTGTCTCATTAGCAATGAACTAGCAGAAATCCTTTAACTAGTATATAATAAGACCCTTCTAGGTTAGGGCATGCTGAGAAGGCTTCTTCACCTTTAATAAGATAGCCAACTGTAGGGGTATTTCACTGCCCCCATCTATAAGCCAAAGCCTGCAAAATGATCATACCTACCTACTTTATCAGTAACAAGCGCCTTAGGCATGGTTTGTTCCACAGAGGCCAATATCTTTCCACTAGCAATCAAGAATTGTGTTGGTTACTATTGTGTAGAAATGCTAGGGGACCAAATTACACGATATCATTTATTGTTCAAGATGTTTTTCTATATACTGGTCAAAAATGATCTGATAGATTGATTAATCGTCTATTGTCTAGTTCTGTCCATTACTCCCTATTATCTGATCTTAGGCCAAAGCAATCTACTGTTTTCATATGTATCAGACAAAGTCCCTCTGTTTTTTAAATTCTAATCATAAAAATCATTATTTCTTAGGTAGTAATCAAAGCAGATAGACTTGCCCCTGGTGATGAAGAACTGTGAGCTCTTATCATTCAAATACAGGCCAAGAATAATCAAGGCACAGCTGGAGGCAAAACTGTATGTATGTATGTGTATATGTATGCATGCATATACTGTATATATATATATATATATATATATATATATATATATATGTGTGTGTGTGTGTGTGTGTGTGTCTATATATATATATATATATATATATATATATATAGACACACACTCACACAATCCCACACAGGAAGAATTATGTGTACATTATAAATAAATAGCAGGTTTGCTTCTATGTATTATATAAGTTTTTTTTCATGTGATGGAGTTCAGAAAACTGGGAATGTAATTAAACTGTCCTGTGTACTTTAGTGTAGTTAGAGAATAACTGGGTTGCTACTTCACAACAGGAATAATTAATTCTAATAAAAATATCAGTGTTAATTCTAATAAAAATATCAGTGTTAATTCTAATAAAAATATCAGTGTTAATTCTAATAAAAATATCAGTGTAAACACTATTATAAATCAGCCCTTCAATAACAACATGACAATTCTATTCATATTTGTTATACTAGTAATATTAACAGCTATAAAGGGAAATACCTTAATTATTTATCAATGCCTATTAATGAAAATCAGTTTCTAGTGCCTTAACCCATTTACTGCCAGAGTATTAACAACATGTAGGCACTGTGTTAATAAATGCCTTGGCCTTATCACAGACAGTGTAAAGGAGAACAGAAGACACGGCACCCCCTTCCAGTCGGTACCAGCCTTAGCTGTGCTTGATATAGGGCAATACGCTGGGAAACAAGTAGGTGCAGTTGGGAGGCCTCTCACCCAGGGTGAGCACTCCCTGCTTCAGGTGCAGACTTTGCTGAAGCACAGGGTTGGAAACAGAGTGGCAGTAGGGCTGATGGCACTGGCCTTGGCCACCCTCACTAGCCACTTTGTCTGGGAGATATAAAGCAGATTCCATCACGTTCCAGTGACATGTGCCCAGCACAACAATATAAATCCACCAACAGGAATCCGTCAGCAGCTGGCAAATGTGCCTTTCTGGAGCAAGTTGATTTTCAGTGCTAGCCCCTGGCCTATGGTCAGTGTGGCATTTAAAGCAAGTGCCATTATTTCCTATGGGCTGCTCTGCTGTGATTGAGGGGTCATGATTGCTAACCCCCCCTCCCCCCCCCAGGTCTCGCTGTCGTTGAGGCTGTGCTGGATCCCACAAAGTGCAAACACTTACAGGCAGCGTGGATCTCCACACCGTGGATGAATGGAAGCCGGCAGTATTCAGCAGGGGGACACTGGCTACGGCTCCTCCGACTAGGCTGGCTTCTCCCTGTCAGGCGAGAGGCCGATGGTTTCCTTGTAACATGGTGGGGCTGCAGCTTCCTAGCATGACACCTGGCCGAGCCCCTGGCGCTCTCAGCCTCTGAGTCTATTCCAGGAGCTGCCAGTGGGAGCAGGCTGAGACCGCAGTGACGTCACCGCAGCAGCATCTCGCTCACTCCAACCATCGCAGAGCGGAGGAGGAGGGAAAGGAGTGGGGAGTGGAGGGGGGGAGAGGAGAAAAGGGCGGGGGTAAGAGGCAAGCTCCACCGACTGAAATTCCATCCTTAGTCTTTAATTAACACTCTGAAGGCATCTCAATTAAACCCCCTACAACTCAGCGCCCTATAGGCGAGCGTGCAGAGGTAGTCTTATTACAGTCACGTGATCCTTTTTCCCACGTGTCTTTCTTTTTTTTTTTTTTTACATTTTTAATATTCCACACTGAAACATTTCACTTTCTCCCCCACGTTCACAGCTACTCTCCCAGATACTTTATTGTCATTTCCATCGTCCTGCAGCTGTTAGATCAGGGGGGTCACTGACTGGCTACCCAGCAACCAGGGCTCTTCATTGCACATTTGCTCCTTTAGCGCTGCAGGGGATATTTCTTTGTGCATTTGATCTTGGGCACAGTGTATCAAATACACTGGAATACAAAGCAGGTTGTACCACCACAAGCATGGCAAGTGTCATCATTTCCCTACCATCCATGTATACTGGCATGTGTGTGTGTGCTCACTGGCACATCATAGCAGAATGAGAGCTAAATACATTCCTTTAGTAAAATGACCATTGTGATGTCACAAAAGAGGAGCCAGAGACATGAGTATGGTGAATGGCCTGTCTAATTGAAGAGGATAGTAGAGCTGTGCTTTCACACACCCATAACTACTGTTTCACAGCCTCTCTGGGACCTTTTGTATACAGCAGCCTTTAATTGTGCCACTTATTAACCCTTCCCTCGGTTGTGGCAGAATTTGTTTGATCTCTTTCAGTTTACAAGCTGCTGTCCAAATGCTGAAAATGAAGTCAGATTAACAAGGCACACAGGCTTAATGCTATCCTGTTAGCTCAGCAATGGCCCTATACATGGCACCTTTGAATGACTCCATTATACTATTAGGCTATAGAAGGGCCAGGCTGTGGGGGAGCAGGTCTGAGGAATGCAGAGCAATTTGGAAGTTTCTTTGATGATTGTTCGGGAGAGAAAGGAATCCCTCTGTGCGGTGTCTGATCTGCTGCGGCCAGCCGGGGCACTCAATCCGCTTGTCAGGCTCTGGAAGCCGGCAGGAGCAGCAGGGGAGCCACGGGCAGCTGAACTTGACAGCGGGACCCGCAATCCATCAAACTGCACCCAGCCAGACAGCAGGCCAAGGTCAGGGACAATCCCATTAACCCTCCCAATCCCGTCTGGTACATAGCAGCCAGTAGTACAGGAATCTACCCGGGATGTGTCCCCTAATACTAAAGGTTGTCTGGATCCCATCCACTGCAGGCCCGGAGGCGAACAAAGGCTTGGGCTCTGGGCCAGTCCTATTGTTTAGTAACTTGTTCCTATGTACCTCTTAATTAAACATCTGTCTGTCCCTCTACCTATCACTCCTCTGCATTGTTTACTTACCTGTGTATTCATCTGCCTGTATGAATTACATTCCCACCAGTCTATGTTCTCTCTTTATCTCTCCCTATCTATCTATCTATCTATCTATCTATCTATCTATCTATCTATCTCTATAGTATCTATCTATCTATCTATCTATCTATCTATCTATCTATCTATCTATCTCTATAGTATCTATCTCTATAGTATCTATCATCTATCTATCTATCTATCTATCTATCTATCTATCTATCTATCTATCTATCTCTCCCTTAATTTAATATCTATCTACTGTATCCCCCTCTGTCTTTCTCTATACGTATCTGTGTTTATATATCTATATAATGTGTGAGTGTTTTTAATGTGTATGTATTGTTAGCAACCTTTATTGACTGTCTAGATATTTCATTATGTTAATTTAACTGTTTAGTGCTTGTATCTAAAATAAATCTATCTAAGAATCTGTCTATCACTATTTTATTATTTATTATCTCTCTATCCATCGATGCTTATTTGCCAGCTGTACCCTTTTTTCTTTCTCTGGTTGAAAGCATAAAATAATAGGAAATTCTTGGTCTTTTACAACCACTCCAGATAGAGCTGTTTATTTCTAAGAATCCATTACCATATTATCATTCAGATATACTTATACACGTATAACTGTTACATACATCCAAGTGGAAACCTGCTACTGTATCTATTTATACAATTATACTTAGAGGCAGTTGTGTGTTCGATTGACTTCCTACAGCAGATAAACAGAGTCCTACAGACGCTCATTTATATACAATGGGATTCTGCAGTCTTGTGCTTCCAGTAAAAACACAAGTACAAGCAATATACACAAAATACATATTTTACTTTCAGCCAGCTAAATCACACACAAAAAAAATAATAATAAACAAAAATAATACGCTTAATAACTCGTTTCCCTGCTAATAGATTTATATTTAGTAGTAATAATTATATATGCATTTATGGATAGGCTACTGCTATGCATTAATACACACACATCTAAATATATACCCCTATATACTAAATCAATATATCCACCAATACATACATTTTGTTAAAACCTCCATTCTAATGTCCTCACTTCAAAGTTTATTTGTCCTAATAATTAATTGATTCACAAGAGCCTAACTTTGCAGCCAGACTGGACAATCTTTTCATGACAAAATCTCCTAGTTTCCTATTGAATTATATCTGCTCCATTGCTATTGAAATAAAGACGCCAAACAGACTTTTAGCCTAAGTATTTTCTCACCAGCCGAAAGAAAAGTGCAGTCTTTTCTCCTGTGCCTTTTTGTGTAGGATTCAAGCACCCAGGCAGTAGACGTGTTCTGCAATTTAACTACTTGTAAATTCTTTGTTCCAGTCACACTGGGGGCCCTATTCTACTCCTATGGAGAGAGCTTATTGCCAGCCCAAGTTACAATGGACTGACACACAGCACCAAGCCTGTGAGCTGAGCTGGATTTATTTGCTAACTATGTAGTTCAAAGGCAATAGAATAGAAACACAATCCCTGGGTGTGGAATTGTATAACAAAAAAAGAAGAAGAAATCATTAAAAAAAAAGACACTTCTTATTATGCCAATACTACATCAGAAATTTATATATATATATATATATATATATATATATATATATATATATATATATATATATATATATATATATATGTGTGTGTGTGTGTATTGTAAATATTTAAAATAAAAGCAAGCCTTTATATGCTCTCCCCTGTTACTGTATGGCTGGAGAGGTGGTGATTAAAGGGAACAATATGATTACAGATTCTATCAATGAAATTGGTCTCTCAACAGGTTCACAAATTGGAAAATGACGAATTCATTTTTGTCGACTTTTTATTTTTGCAGTAATCACTGCCCTAAAGAATTAGATTTTTTTTTAAAATGGACTTACCTTGTGGATGTTCACATACTGTTCCATGTTTCTGTCCAGCAGACTAAATCCCGAAAGAGAGAGTTTTGGATAAAAGGTTGTCCTCAGTTAGTTTGTAACCCCCTCCCTATAGCACAGACCTCCCCCCTACACTTGGTATCTAATTTATGCCCTTTCTGTATAATGGATAGGAACCTTTCTGGAGCTATAAGGACGTCTCCAGATCAGGAAAGACTGCTTTACAAAATGACAGGGGAAGAAATCTGCAAGCAGATGTCATTTCAGTAGGAAAAGCCTATAAGATGTGGCATTTGGGTGAAAGCTGCCCACGTAGTTCATACGTCACCTATAAAACCACATTACACTGCCTTAAGCCCCAGCTCCCAAAAATTTCAGCAAACTCTCAGGCTATGAAATCCATAGGAGTGCAGGAAATGAATTAACTCTGGGAAGCACTCCCAAATTCTGGTCAACTCTGGAAACCATGGCTTTAGGGAGTTCTGCAAACAAAAAACCCAAATAAATAATCCCTTTTCTTCATAATGGCTTCTATGGTACTTTTAGGAGATGACATACTGGACACAACCAGGGATTTGGGGGTTTCAAAGGCCACCAGAATTGTAGTTTGACAGATACTTATTCCTCTATTTGCACATACAACATGCACATGTATGCACACACACACACAATGCACGGAATTAATTCCCTGCTGTAGGTTACAGCAGATTTAGCTATGGCATCATGCTGCTGGGACAGTAAGTAGTTCTGTGCACTCTGTGCTTATTATTGCTTTCCCAGGTAAGTCATCAAGTCATTTTCAACTCGAACATTCCACGATTTTTTTTTTCGAACAATTGACAGGGAGTCTCAATTTGTTTTATTACTTTTATTTTTACTTTTTTTTTTTAAGTGAAAATATAAATCTAATAGACCTAAAGCACATTTCAGTATCTGTTGCCTGCTTTGTTATCTATAATCCTATTGATGACATCACAAAGATCTAATGTTGCACTGGTACACAGGTAACGTTGTCAGTTTACACAGGTAACGTTGTCAGTTTACACATCTGTTTACCTTGCTAGACTAGACTGCAAGACTATGTGCTCACTGTGTATTGTGACGTTGAAAGGTTTCATACTCACTCTGAACCCTTAATTGATTTGCACGGGCAGAATCTCATGTATTGTATTTCAGTATACATATTTTATATATTTTATTTTACTTTAGATGCCAGATGTGATTAGAATTGTTCACAAACTGAATATACTATAATCTTACACAATGATTAATCCTACAATAAACTAAAAGGCTTGTGGAAGAAGGAAGGTGTTTCTCTCACACACAGACACACATATATGTGTTTATTTATGGACCATTTTTAGATCATTTACATCAGCACATAGATTTAATAAACCATACATCTAGAAAATGAAATACATAAAAAAAAGAAATATTTTTTCAGTTTATTCCATCTAGGCTGTTTTCAATCTAATTCTAATCGCAATGGAATGCTCCAAAGATGTGATGTCATTTCTCTTCTCCTGAGTTGATGGTTTATTACATATTAGACCTGTATATTTTACTGCTTTTACATCCCAGTTACACTGCATAACACGGCGATTTCAGCCACCTTCTATCCCAGTTATTAATATTCTTTAACCAAAAACTGGCTTTGTGGACATTATTGTTGCTTGTGTATCTGTGTTGTAATTTTACCTAAACTTATTTCTGAGTTCTCTTTTTTTTTTTTTAAGATCTTTGAGTGCCATGTAATGGGGAAATTAGCCCCACATTGACACAGATCCGGACACAGGCATGACATAGTGAATTCTGACATCCTTACTGAAAGAATGGGAATCCACCAGAGACCAGGGAGGCTAAGGGGCGACCCCTTTATGATCCGTGCAGTGCACAGGGCACAGGGATAAAGGGAGAATAATGGACAAGCCCTTGACCCCTGAACTTGGGCTGTTGTTATTTTACTATCAAGTGTCAAGTTAATAATGAGAGTCCACTTTTTTTTCAGCAGAGCGTCAGGCTGGAGGGGTTAAACAAAACGCTTGTATCCCTATTATCTGTTTATTGCAATCCCCTTAGATTACTTGCATTTTTACTGCATCTTAAACACTCATTTAACAGAGAGATTGGTCACAGAATAGAGTAGCACAGATATTGGCTTTCTTGCTCTACCTCCTATTGCATAAATCTCCTTTCAGCATTCAGTATCAACATGGCTTTGAATATTGATAGCTCTCATCATTTTTTTTTTAACCAAAATCTATTTGTAATAAATATTATCACACCTTCAATTATCTCAGCAATAACAGATGGTCTCGCCATGATATTACATGAATGAAAGGACATCAACTAACTAGACTTATACCACTAGTATCCAACATAATCGCACACACACATATACAGTAAAATATCAGTTGAGAATCAGATAATCATCACTGGCAAATGAAAACAGTTCTAGATTTTTTTTTAGATTACTCTGAGAAGCATAGTACATTTTTTCTATAGTATATTTTTTCTATAGTATATTTTTCTATAGTACATTTTTCTATAGTATATTTTTCTATAGTACATTTTTCTATAGTATATTTTTCTATGGTACATTTTTCTATAGTATATTTTTCTATAGTACATTTTTTCTATAGTACATTTTTATGAAAAGAAAACTAAACGGAAATGAATCTATTTTATTTCCAAACAACTGTTTCTTCCTTACATAATAAATATAATAGGGAACATAACAAGGGAAATAATGATAACATGATTGCAGTTTTTTTTTTTGTTTGTTTTTTTTTTTTTTACTGTTTTCAGAAAATTGCTCGATTTTGTAGGGAGAAAAACGTTTTTTCTAGGCAGTTTATTCAATCTTTTTTTAACATTCTTTTTTTTCTTTTATTTGCACAAAAAGCTGGATTATTTTTACACTTGTCTATGCATTTTAATATATAATTTTTTTTTATATATATTTGCAATGCATTCACTAACATGAGATATGTCAGAAAAACAAACAAACAAACAAGTCTTTAAATTCCATTTAAAGCAGTAGAAGGAAGACAATTGGCTAGTCGCTCCCTCTAGTGGCCAGTCTGAAATATAACAGACATGGCTCTGTTCAATAGTCTATATTCAGGTTGAAATGGAGTTTCTGTTTTTGTACCCCAGTATATTCAACAAGGTTTATTTGAAACACTGGCGTGGATGTATTGTTATTTAAATATAATTTTTATAACCATTTCGCGAAAATTAATACTTATTTTTAACATTCATAAAAATCAATTTATCAAGCCTGTATTAAACATATTTCTTCATATATATTGTACACATTACTCCAAAACCTCAAAGAATAAAATATTATTAGGGTCTTAAAATGTATCTGTCTTATCAGCAGGGGAAAAAAACTACTGGATCACTCTTTTAGAAATGATATTCGTTTATATGAGCCATAAGGCATCTTTATGTAATGGCATTGTCCCTTTACAATTACACTAGAAATTAAAAGTAGAAAAAGGAAAAAAATAGCAATATGAATTCCCATATTATTTTCAACGTTTAGTCATTTTACGAATTCTGCTGATCGTTGGAATATGTGTAAAAAAAGGCATGACAATATTATTGCATTCCATAGATTTTGTTTTGAGTGAGATGTAGATTTGTGCCAAACTATTTAATTTTTTTACTATAATAGAAAAAAAAAATCTAATTTAGTTCGAGGCTAATTTAATGAATACAATACGAATATACAAGTCACATTAAAAATACAAACCCCTTTTTAAAACTAAATTGATGTGTCAATAATACACTTGTATTTCTCTTTTTTTTTCTCTTCTGAATATTATTCTTAAACTCACATTGACTCAGTGGGAAAAGGAGAGAATTTAAATGGAGGTGATAGAAGGTTTATGTTTAATCGCAGAGAATGATTGTCCCATTTTCAGTTGTGTATTTTCACATTGAAAGGGATCGGTCTGTACAGAAAGAGCTGCCCATATATACAGAGCATATACTGTATATGTAAATGTAAGGGTTAATGGGAGGGTGGAGGTTATTATATGTACCTGTGCCAGGATAGGTATGGGGCACTGTACATAGAATCCTGGCAGATGTAAGGACAATTTACATTTTAGGACAAGCTAATGTTGGTATAGTTTCCAGAAGTGGCAGGATTGGTGGCTGGGCAGTGCAACACTATCAGTATGCAATAAGCAGCGATATCTCACTACTTGCAACACTTACTTGTGCGCACAGTTCCAGAAGGGGAACCGATTCCATCTCTGGAATTTAGAGCAAACGATGCGTTTTACTTCCGATTGATAAGATCCCCGCGCGTCCCTTGCACTTTACTTTCCGACCAGTACCAAGTCTTGCCTGCTGCTGGCATCTACAGCCAGAGATACAAGCCCCGTGCAAATCGCCTGTCGTCTATCTCCTATACATACCGTCTAGCAATTACAAGTGTATTTCTCTACAGCTGTGTGTGTGTGTGCTTAGTATATAGGCATATGTGTGTGTATATATATGTGTGTGTGTATATAATATGTGTGTGTATGTATATAATATGTGTGTGTATATATAATATGTGTGTGTGCTTAGTATATAGGCAT
>WMED01024809.1:0-11150 GCA_019650415.1 Pipa parva | reverse complement strand
TAATAAACTCACTGGAGATAGTAGCTGTAATAAACTCACTGGAGATAGTAGCTGTAATAACCTCACTGGAGATAGTAGCTGTAATAAACTTGCTTTTTCCTGCTGTTTCTCTCATTGTTCATGCTTCCTGCCTATGGATAGGTTCACACTAGCGTATTGTGCGAAAATATACTGAGAATAGACACCAGGGAATATCCTTAGTGAACAATGCAAATGGAAGGAAAGCATTCACATTAGCAATCCATTGAGAGCGTATTATGCTAAAACGCTACCTGCGCTATTTCTTCAAGCGTATGAAATGTGGCGTATTTTATGTGACCAGATTAGTTTCAATGGGAATTTAACAGTTTCAGTTACACACAGTGTAAAAATGCGCTGCGTTTGCAAACTAAGTTCATTTTGTAATAATAAAAAAGCAGGGAAAAACGCCTGTGAAAATTCGCTGATAAAGAAAATCCTCTTCAAATCATAGGACTGGATTCAACTGAATCCAACTGAAAGTGGGAGACATTAGAGGATATTTGTCTGTATTGTCGATAATCGATTATCAGCTACTGAAAGGACAATACAGGAAAGCAACTCATGATAAAGGCCAATGAAGTTATTGTCTAAAGTCCAAATTATTGCATAAAGGTGTAAATTCGCCAGCTAAAGACAGTCGCAATAGACTGATACTGTTGCAGTCGCGTCTTTACAATGAGAATATTGCCGCAGTCGTGACTTTACTATGGAAATATTGTTGCAAATTGAAAAATTGTCACACAATAGGAAAATGTATATATATATCTTTATTTACTTATTTATGTATTTATTGACCAGTGTCTCAGCACATTGTTACAGCTCTTGTATGTAACTCTTCCTCCCACTTAGATTGTAAGCTCTACGGGGCAGGGACCTTCAACCTCTTGTGTCAGTCACAACCTGGCAGTTAAAGTGATTTTACGCTTGTTAGTTACCGTATTTTCCGGGCTATAAGGCGCACCGGATTATAAGCCGCATTTTCCATCAGGGCCATCCATCAGGGTTTCGTCCGTATACAAGGCGCACTGGATTATAAGGCGCAGCACAGTACAAATATCTGGTTTATGAATATTCACTGCACTTAATTAGGCATGTGGGGGGGAGGAGTATGGTGTGTGCCGCGTGTTGCCTGCCCGAAGCCTGCCATGCCTGTGCCTGCCGATGCCTGCCATGCCTGTGCCTGCCATGCCTGTGCCTGCCGATGCCTGCTGTGTCTGTGCCTGCCTGCTGTGCCTGCCGACCCCCTGAGGTAAGTTACGCATCCATACATTAGGCGCACCGGGCTATAAGGCGCACTTTATATTTCGGAGAAAATCTCAGCATTTTAAGTGCGCCTTATAGTCTGGAAAATACGGTACTCAGTTGTATTGTTTAATGCACTTTTCCCATGTCTGTACTATATTTGTATTGCTGAATTGTACAGCGCAGCATAAATCTATGGCACTTTATAAATAAAATTATACGTACATACTGTAAATGATTGCACCTGATGAATTCCCCTGTACATCTGCAGAAGCAACTTTTCTGCTTTGTTTTATTTGGTGCCAATTTCTCCAAATGAAAAACACATAATACTATTGATATGGGGATAAGGTAGATTTTTTTTTTTTTTTACTTTTAATCTAAGGGAAATCCACTGGTGGCAATGCGCAGTGTGAGGTTAAGGCCAGGTTCACACCGGCGTAAATACGCCAGCACATTTTAGAAAAGTGTGTCCCGAAAATACGCTGGCAAATTCAGGCCAGTGGGACATACTTTCTATTATACTTACTCGATGAAGTGTAAATGCTCCCTCGGCTATTGCGGCTCTTATCTGACCGCATTTGTTATGAACGTATGCCTGTCGAAAGGCCGCGGCAAGCATTCACATGTACGTTAGTGCTAGTGTGGCTGGAACAGGTAAATTGCGTATGGATTTGTGGTGGGGGGTTTTTTCATGCGCAGCGTCTCTTTGCTAGTGCATTTACGCCGGTGTGAACCTGGTCTAATGCTGAAATTGTTACGCTTGGGGTATTCCCCCTACTTCCCTGTAGATCTACTTGGGAATGAGTTATGAAATCAATATGTCTGTGTTTTTCTCTTTTTCTCACTGTTTTCAACATATATGTATTTTTGACGAATTGTTGCCAAAATGTCATTTGCAGTGTTGTCACTATTGTGGCCTCTCGCCTTAATGATGCATTGGTAAATTGTTTATAGTGTTATCAAGTGATTGTATGGCCCTACATCTCTTCATTTGTCTACTCCCCCCACCCTTCTTTCATATGTTTGAAATTCAGAGATGGATAACCATGCAGTGGGACCATAGGCCAGGTTCACACTGGCATAAATATGCTAGCTCATATACACTGCATATACATGCTAGCCTAAATAGTATTGACCTCGAGCACGCTTACACGAATGCTAGCGTTGAACAGAAGCATGCAATCACAGGACTGCTTGTTGCCACATATGGACAGAACGCGAAGACTGTGTCCAGAAAGGAGGAGCTTTAAATGGTGAGGGAGCATTCACACTGCGTCAGGTAAGCACAATAGAAAAGTGCACCCCAAATATATGAAAGCCTGAATTTGCTGGCAAATTTTTGGGACGCACTTTTCTAAAAGCGCAGCGCATAAATTGCTTGTGTGAGCCCGGCCTTAAGCAGATGGGTGGTTATGACCTAACTTTACTCCAACAGCAAAACCTAACAATAATATTATATGGTAAGAGACTGGCGCCTTGTACATACCGTAATCCAGCCCTACTGGAATTGTATCCTACTCTATCTCTGCAAAGAACATCCCACTATATTTTCCAAAATAAACTCACAAACAACTCTCCAATCACGGGCGCTGTTTATGACCTCTTTATTTATTTCATGTTTATATAAAATTATTTGTTTCTGCTTTGGGTGGGTACATGTCCCAACATGTTTGTGGCCCTGCATTTATTACCCTCTAATTTATATAAGCCTTTCTTCTGTTTAGGTTGTAAGCTCTACAGGACAGGGATTTTTATTCATTCACCTTATTTCTGGCACCTATACAGTGATGTGTGAATCTTTACTGCTTTATTTTAGGTGTACGTTGCAGGGCACTTGTTCCATTACTGTATTAAATTATGTTGGTAAAATGTTTCGCAATGCGTAAACTAGCAGCGCAATATAAATAAACATATATCTATGTGTTGGGATGGACTGTAGGTAGGGTAGGAGTAGACAGATTGTCCAGTATCTGGGATGTAAATTTGGAGCAATTTCTAAATAAAATTATACATAGATACACGCAACCTGTTCATCTTGTTTGCCAAAAAAAAAGTCTACATTTTCTTTGTAGCCTTTAAACAACTCAATCATTATTACTGTAAACAGTTTTCCTAGTATAAACCTTTGCGTCTGATTTTATGGAAGGGCCTTGTGCTACCTGCACAGCCTTATTGATGAAAGACCAAACCCCTCTGTGTTTATCCTGCAAGGCTTAGCGCTTACTGTAATTATACTCCCTTATTGGTGCTTCTTTTATTCTATCTACAAACTAAATGACACCAATTTTTGTTCCCATCTTACATTTCCAGTTTCTTTCATTACTCTCGTCACGAGTCTCATTGCCGTAACATCCTGTAATAAAGTACTGTTCAGTAGTTTGCTTTGGATAGAACGTCATGTATTGCAGCTGAATGATAAAGGGGAATGTATTTGGTTTATATCAAAGGTTATTCTATAACGCATTTCTTTCTCAATGAAATGTTACCGCCAACACCCGGGGGGGGGGGGGGGGGGGGGGGGGCTAAAAACCTTTCTAAATTTCCAGCGTCTTTTTTTCCAATTACAGAGGGTTAGTCTGTAAAAAGTGAATTCTCACAACCAAGTTGAATTAGTGCAGTTTGAGTCAATTTGCGTATGTTGTATTGTAGCAAGCTGTATACAATTTAAGGCATTCACTGCTGCAAAGTGATTTATGGGTGTAGTCGCACAAACAGTACTGTGTATTGTCGCAAATTCATCATAAATGTGTGTATTTGAGTGAAGTATGATCATCCTTCTCATGCAGGGGCAGAACTAATTAATATGTGGTTCTGGTGCATTATTGGACCGAATTAAATACATTGACTGCAATCTGGGGGTTTTGTCATGGGCAGACACTGCAGGACAGAGGGGTTGTGGCACATAGGTGCCAGGCACCCCTGCAACTGTGGAAACCACAACTGTTATGGCGGCATTCACATGAATCTGCGAAAAAGGCAATGTCATCACAACTATCTCTTTCTAGCCCAGGGGTGGGCAAAGCACAGCTCTGGAGCCGCATGTGGCTCTTCAACCTCCTTGTTGTGGCTCCCTCCTGCCTTGATTGACAAATGAAAAAAATAAAAAGAATAAAGGTTATTTATCAGTGTGATTTTGATTTATATATTATTTTATTTTTGTTTTGTTGTATTCTGATGTTGTAACAGGTAAAAAATTTTTAAAATTAAAACTTGTAGAAGTTTTTAAGCTGTTATGTTTTGCGGCTCCAGGCTACTTTTCTTTAGTGTAGTGGTTCTCAACCTATTTTTGCCGTGACCCTTTATCTGTGACCGCGACGATTTTAAAGTCGCGACTGCGACAATATTTCCATAGCAAATCATATAGGAATATTGTTGCAACTTTACTATGGAAATATTTTACTATTTAAAAATATTTTAAAGACTGTGACTTCAAAATTGTTGCCGTCGCTGATAAAAGGTATAAAAAAAATCTGTGAGAATCCCGAGGGGTGTTAGTCGACACCCTGGAAAATTGCCATTTGACCCCAAAAGGGGTTGGGACCCCCAGATAGAGAATCACTGCTGAAGTGCAAGAAAGGGGCAAATGGCTCTTTTGATAGTAAAGTTTGCTGACCCCTGGTCTAGGTTAACAAATACATAAAAGCAATGTGCATGAATTATCATAAGAAAGTGTATGACATGATTTTGTAGCAATTTGGTCACCTGTGTTGTCATTATTGAATAGTTGCATTAATTAAAGCAATTATTTTTACATTCACCACAATGGCAGACAATAACGTCAGCCTGGCCTGTTAGGAAAATTCCTGAACATTATTCTGAGAGGGTCCACCTAGATGTGGTTGAGACTCCCTCTCCAGCCATGTCACATGACGTAGAATGCAGCGAGATTGGGGCCTTCTGGTGAGCCCTGGCACATGGTTTGCTATGTACATTATTCCTGCCTTTTGAGAAAATTGTTACTAGAACAGTGATGGCGAGACAAAAAGGCGATGTCACTCGCCAGTGCCTTCCCCCAAAGTGCAGGTGCTGGTGAGTGACGTAATCATGCCTGCGTCAGCAAAGAGCTCTTCAGCAGATATCTTATCAGCGAGCGAGCACTCCTTTACTGTAGGCCACAGATCCAGTCTGAAAACTGTCAGGTTGGGTACGCGGCCTGCGCTGGAGGAGCACTCACTCGCTGGGGGGATCAAGGATAGCAGAAGTGGTGATGGCGCGCGTACCTACCAAGAGGGCTCTGAGTGCCCTCTCTAGCATGTGTGCCATAGGTTCGCCAATGCTCTGCTATAATAATACATGGTATTAAGGAGAGAAGTTCAGGAACCCTGTTTTATGCCTCCCAAGGTAGCAAAGTTAAACCTGTATATTCACACCAGCACAGCTTGGTGAACTGTGACTTTTACTCAAGATGAATGTCTAAACTGGCCATGAATTTGTGTGGAATGGATGTGAAGTTCAGTGTAAATTAGCAAACTGTGAAAAGAGTGAATAAATGACAGAAAATAACAATCTGTGTGCCCAGCAGGCTTTTCCCAGTTACTCTGCAGTTCTTTCAATGCAGAACACTCAGTGGGCCTTTGATACTTAGTAATGCAGCATATCCAGCATATTATACTGCAGATTACTTATAGGACTTTCTATAGGTGCATCAGTGTATAGCGGAATATTAACAAAGTGGCCTTGTGTTCATGCTTAGTAATGCAGCATACCCAGCATATTATACTGCAGATTACTTATAGGACTTTCTATAGGTGCATCAATCTATAGCAGCACATTAATGAAGTGGCCTTGCGTTCATGCTTAGTAATGCAGCATACCCAGCATATTATACTGCAGATTACTTATAGAACGTTCTATAGGTGCATCAATATATAGCGGAATATTAACAAAGTGGCCTTGTGTTCATGCTTAGTAATGCAGCATACCCAGCATATTATACTGCATCAGTGTATAGCGGAATATTAACGAAGTGGCCTTGTGTTCATGCTTAGTAATGCAGCATACCCAGCATATTATACTGCAGATTATTTATAGGACTTTCTATAGGTGCATCAATGTATAGCGGAATATTAACGAAGTGGCCTTGTGTTCATGCTATAAATGTCTTTGAAAGGTTTAGCATAGTTTCGCTTGTTGGGTTAAATCCCCTTAATCCCAACATCTTTTTCTGCAGTATTCAAGGGTCCTTAAGACCATGATGTCATTGCTGGTACTGAAAAGTTCACCTTGGCACTTCCCCACCTTCCTGGCATGTGTACTGTCAGCAGCAGCTTCTCTATCTAGATATCATGCTGCATCTTGGGGATCAGCCTACTTCAGCTGGTGCATGTAAATCATGTGTTTAGAACAATGCAATCTAGATACTTCAGCCTATGGGGGTTATTCACTTAAGTCCGAATTGTCGCGTATAGGTGTGAATTCGCCAGCTAAAGACAGTCACAATAGACTGCTACTGTCGCAAGTCGCATCTATATAATGAGAATATTGCCGCAGTAGCGACTTTACTATGGAGATATTATTGTAGTCACAACTAAGAAATTGTCGCGGTCGTGACTTTACAACAATCTCCTCTTTACACCAAGCTCCTCTCCCTGGCATAAACCATTCTTGATGTTCTTTGAATAGTTACCCCTTACTAGATTATGCCCATACCAGTCTTTTACCAGTAGCATACCTTTATAGTTTCATAGTTGAACAATTAACTGAAGCTGACTTTCTATCGTGATCCTTATACAGACTGTGGGGCTTATTCATAAAAGGCCAAACAGTCACATATACAGTAGGTTCAAATTTGCATTCATTCCCCACTTCTTCAACTCTGCTTATTTAATCAAATTCTGCAATGTTGTGACCCCTTATGACAGTGACGTACTTACTTTGCATCACTTTACATGCTCGAACACCCAACCTTCCCCTGTCTACCAAGCAGCAGAGTATGTCAAAGTGGCAGATTTGGCAAACTGTACTGATCTGACTTCACCAGGCCAAAGTGTCGACCAGGGGGTAGATAGCAAGGCTCCAGTTTGGCATAGGGCGACTGTAAACTCAAAAGACAAGGAATAGATAGCAATCAAGTGACACCATAACCTAGGAGTATGGTGACAGAAAGGAATGTAATAATCACACAATACAGTTCAAATAACATTGTAAAGATGATGTCACTTCACTTCGCTTGAATGAATAAACATCATTATGCGTCTGCTGTTGTTTGACTGACTACGCCATGCTAGGCCTGAAATAATACAGAAGAAAAGTAATTTGTCTGGCTTTAAAAGCATAAAAATCCATGCCAAGCTAGTTTGCATAATTCCTGCTTAGTATTAGGCCTGTCTGGAACACTTGCATAAAATGGGTTTTGCACAGTGCAATTTAAAAATAATTAGCAAGGATTACATCGAGCTAGGTTTTTTTTTTTTTTTCAACCCCTACAATGAATTCATCTGATCTTGAACTAATTATAGATGCAGCTCTAATTAAATCTCTTGGTTGTTACGCTGATGACAATTGCTTTTTATTTTTTTTCTTTCTTCTTGTCAAAAATATTTCAGCTAATTTAAGGCAGCTGGTGTTTGACCCTTTAAATGCCAACCCACCCAGAGCCCGCCGCATGGTGCCGAGCACGTTTTTGAAGCTCTGTATATGATTAAAAATGATTTTTTTGTAGGGAGACCAATAAAAAAAAAAAAAATTTTAGCACCGTTTTTCAAGAAAACCAGTATTGATTGTAAAAGCCCCGTTCCTCCTGATCATACCAATATCAAATTGCTGACAGATAGATACCCTTAAATGAAAAGAACGTTTAATAATAGAATAAAATAAAACTAGTATGCACATCTCGCAGTTCATTTGCAATAAATAACTTATTACACAGACGCACCCACTTAAAACATATATTACAATGCACTCTATAGCTCAGACTATTTAGACATTCTAGGGGCATATTTATCAACGTGTGAATTAGACAATCGATGTGAACGTGCATCACTTTTGCTCGCTTCACTCCAACAAGTGCAAATTTACCACTCCTTATACACTAAAGTGGTGGATTCCCTTGGCAAAGAAGCGAACATCATTAAATGCTATTTCCTGCGCCTTCGTCAGTCAAACATTAGCAGATGCATATTCAACTACACTAGTCCTAGTGAAGTGAAGTGACATCATCTTTACAATGTTACTTTAACTGTATCAAGTGAATTTTACATACCGCTCTGTCAGCATTTCTAAATAATGTTGTCACTTGTTTGCTATAGTTTTTGTCATTTGAGTGAACCGAACACTACGCGCCTCACTTCGGAGCTTGCTGAATTCCCCCCTGAGTCGGGTAAGTAGAATAGAAATGCGCAGCTAGAAAATATGCCGGACTGAAGTACACGGCGTATGTTTTAGATGCACGTTTCTAAAATACGCAGCGCATATATGCTGTCTGGGACCCTAGCTTAATGGAAAAAAGGGCCTGTAAGATTGTTAGACATAGACAGTTTATCTGTAATATAGCTTTAAATAGATTAGGCTAAGGCTCTTAGCATAGCAAGGCCTTATGATTTCTAAATAACAATGAATCAACAACTATTGAAATGTCCTATTGTACAGCCAGATCTTGTGATTTCTAAATAACAATGAAGCAATGAATGTATAGCAAGACTTTGTTATTTCCAAACTGGAACCAGATGACCTGTACTTAGCCATAATGGAGCAATCATTAACCAGATGACCTGTACTTATGTGCCCAACCCCTGTCTGGTTAAACGTTATTTTTACATAAATGAAAATATTAGGGCAATCGGCTCAGGAAATGTCATGTTTTTCTTCTGTTTTTTGGAATTGCATCATTGTGGTTTTTGTGTATAAAATTAGGCTGTGAGGTTGACATTGTGCTTACGCTGGGTCCTTGTGCCTATCTGGAAGCCCCGCTTGCTAACTTTGCTTGTTTTATTTTGCAGGTTTTTGCTTTAATAAATAGATCACTGCATGTGAATAGTGGGGTCTTCTTTCTGAAGGCCCCCAGCCAGAATGAAGTAGATGTGGTGCCGGCTACATCACTAAAGATGTCCAAATCACCAATCAAAATCAATTATTGGTCCCCTGTGACATCCCCCTGTCCCCTTGGCAGGTTGGGAAATATGAAAAAAAAATAAAACCATATAAACAAAAGAACACAAAAACTGTGATCTAATGAAGGGGGGGGGAAAATGAGAAATAATGACAATGAAATGCAAAAGAGAAAAGCAGAGAAGGAATGAATAAAGTCCAAATGCAAGGTCCCAAATTAGGTGATACTTCATTGAAGTTCTCACAAAGCAATTATTCTGTGAAGAAAGCACCAAAAAATATACGGGCTCCCAATAGTGCCTTGTCAAAATATTAAAAAATGTTTTAAAGAGAATAGCCCAAACGTGCCAAGCTCTAGCAAACATTCATGTGAGCGATATGCAAACAAGGATTCCGGCACTCCACAAGTACGGTAAAATTAAACTTTATTCAACCCCATGGGCATATCGTTTATTGGGAACCGTCCGCA
This sequence comes from Pipa parva, assembly GCA_019650415.1. Classification (NCBI taxonomy): domain Eukaryota; kingdom Metazoa; phylum Chordata; class Amphibia; order Anura; family Pipidae; genus Pipa; species Pipa parva. The sequence continues at coordinate 1,369 of WMED01024809.1, read as the reverse complement.
CCTTCCGGAGCACCCGTCTTCACAGCACCATGGAGGATTGAGCGGTTAGTACCACATTGCTTTTTTGATTCATGTGAGCGAACCAAATACAGTATAAGTGCAATAAGGAAAATGAATCACTCAATTAGTGATAAAGAAACATCTGATGTGTTGCCAACAGTGACAATCTTATATGCTCGTCAGAAGTAAAAATTCTTCAAACATATAAGTCGTAAAGACTGATTCCAACAGTGATTGTAAATCACAACTGTGTATTTACGCACCACTTTCCAGCTATTTGCTATGAATCTTTTCATACTCCACAACCCGTATAATATTCACAACATTCTGCATTCTTACCATGGGGAAACATTTTTTGCAATCCTTTGTAAATCAGAGAAAACAAAATGTACAGGCAAACAAAAACTGAAAGCAAAATGGGGTGTTGCACACAAAATTCTTTGATGTGCCCAGAAAATGCTAAATTGTTCACAAAATGCTATTTTGTGCTCAAAACCAAATTTTGTCCACAGAATTTTATTTTATGCACACAAAACACTATTTTGTGCACAAGATTAAATTCTGTGAGCATTCAAAACATTTTCAACACAGAATTCTACTTTTGTGCATATAAAAATACATTTTGTGCACAAAATTCTATTCTTTGTGCACAAACAGCATTTTGTATACAGAGTAGTATTTTGTGCATACAGAAACATATTGTGCACACAAAATAGCTTTTTGTGTATAAAATGTTATTCTGTGCATACAAATGCCATTTTCTACACACAAAATACAATTCTGTATTTCCAAAATAGCATTTTGTATACAAAAAATTTTTTTTGTGTGCACTACATATTGTTTGTTAACACAGTTTGCAAGTTTACAAATCTATTTTTGTATTAAAATCTACTTTTTTTGTGTTGTGTTTTGTGAAAAAAAAAAATATATATTTTTTTGCCCACTCAATTAGTGATAAAGAAAACACCTCCTGTGTGGCAAACAGTGACAATCTTACTGTATATGCTCGCCAGAAGGAAAAATTATTTAAGTCGTAAAGACTGATTCCAACAGTGATTGTAAATCAAAACCTGATATTTTCTTCCAATCCACATGAAGCTCAGATATATATATATATATATATATATATATATATATATATATATATATATATATATATATATATATATATATATATATATATATATACAGTATATATATATCTATATATATATATATAGATATATATAGATATATATATAGATATAGATATAGATAGAGAGAGAGAGAGAGAGCGAGCAGTGGTTCTTAACCGGGGTTCAGCGAGTCAGTCTCAGGGGTTCGGCGGAGCATCTGCCACGGAGGTCAAGTGATCTATCATTAAAGACGG
>WMED01024808.1:0-11150 GCA_019650415.1 Pipa parva | reverse complement strand
ACCCGGAAGCGCTAATTACATGTGCTCCTGGCTTCCTATTGGCTCCTATGACCGATCTGGTCACAGAAGCCCTCCTCTTTGCACGGCGGGAGTCGGCTGATTCCAGGTATATTTCTATCCCTTAGCACAGCAGTTTTTCTTTCATTATGACCTATACATATATGTGCGCGCACTCCATTTCTGTGTGTGTGTGTGCTCTGTGAGATCAGGTTCACAAACAAAGATGTGTGTATACTTTGAAGTTGAGTTCCTGATTTGTATTATTTCTAGTTTTATTTCTGAGTTGTGGTTGCAGCAATCTTTTCTCTGTTAAAGGACCAGTAACACCATAGAAAGAAAATCCCATCTGGATTGACATAGTTAGTTCTACACAGTACTGGTAAAAATGATCTTTTCTTGAAGGTTGTTTTTTCTTTTTTTTTTTAGTATTATTTTTTTATTTCCTTTCTTCTGGTTGCTGCCACCTTTTTTCTGTTAAAGGACCACTAACACCAAAAAGAAGAAACAAAATTCTCTTTGAGTTAGCATGGCAGTTGTAAATACAGCACTTGTAAAACTTTTTATCTTTGAAGATAAATTTTATTGCTTTCTATCTGTTCTTATTTTTACTCATAGCAGCCATGTCATTAAACAGACCTCACCCTCACAGTCACAATTTTTCTATAGTCCCTGTATTAGACTCATCCTTAAAAAAGCTAGACTGGACTCTGCATGTCTCACTAACTACCGTCCTTTCTCTCTCTTGTCTCTTGTCTGCATCCACCTTACTAACTATCTGCATGTGCACATCTCCTGGACCCCCTGCAGTCTGGTTTTAGGCCAGGGCACTCTATGGAAACTGCTCTATGTAAACTTGTTAATGATCTCCAGATTGCCAAAGCCAAGGGTCCCTTTTCTGTTCTAATTCTCCTAGACCTATCCTCTGCATTTGACACTGTTGATCACATCCTTCTTATTCAAATACTCCATGTGTTTGGTGTCGTAAACAAGCTGTATCTTGGCTAGCTTCCTATCTTGCTTTTTGTCTCGCATGATAATGATGCCTCTTTTCCTATCCTGCTTAGGGTAGGGGTGCCCCAAGGTTCTGTCCTCAGTCCCCTCCTGTTCTCCCAGTACACTCTTTCCTTGGGTAATATCATCAATTCATTTGGTCTTCAGTATCACTTGTATACAAATGATACTCAAATTTACTTATCCACTCCTATGCTAACACCTGACACACACTCAAATTTCCAGCTGTCTTCTGGCAACCTCTTCATGGATGGCCAAGCGCCAGCTGAAATTAAATCTCCTTAAAACGGAATTGATTATCTTTCCACCCAAATCAGGACCCACTCCTACCTTTTCCATTCTAGTAGATGATGTGATCATGAACCCTGTAACCTCTGTATGATGTCTCGCGGTGACTTTTGACTCCACTCTTTCCTTTTCTAAACTCATCTCCACCACTACTAAAACCTATCGATTTTTCCTTTGCAACATTGCCAAGATCCATCCCTTTCTCTCTCTCTCCACTGCTAACACCCTCTTGCATACTCTCGTCCTATCCTGCTTGGACTACTGCAATGTTCTTCTATCTGGCCTTCCATCTTCTCACCTCTCACTGCTCCAGTCTATTCTAAATTCTGCTGTCAGAATTCTTTCCCTGTCTCCCACAAGGGGACAGTCTTTTTCCCAATCTCTCTCTGCTCCTTGTAAGCAAATGTATCATATACTGTGTTCTCCTTTTTGACATTTAAGGCTCTTCACTCAGTTGCCCCTCTCTACATTTTCTTACTCATATGCCTGTACATTCCTCAACGTCAACTGCGCTCCTCCAAAAGCAACCAGCTTTGTATGCCACATACTAATACTGCCCTTTCTCGTCTCAAACCCTTTTCTCTCTCTGCCCCCCACATCTGGAATTCTATACTTCTTTACATTCCCTATGCACCTTTAAAACCAAACTGAAGTCCTAGCTTTTGGAGTGCTAACACTGACATTTATCACTAATTTTTATATATTTAATCCTTAATTAGTTATTTATGCTTAATATTTTTATCTATTTATTTATGTATTTATGTATTTATGTGTTTCAACAGTAGCTCCTCTCCCCTTTTTCCATTCTGTGCTGTATACAGATTGGTCAGATTCAGTGAAATTCGAGAGGAGGCAGGTACTATGTAACGATCAACATCACACACAGAAGGAAGAAGAGAGCTGCAGCAGGGAGGTATTTATCTCATCTTTATAGGATCATGAGATGAAAGCTGACTGTGCCCCAGTACAAGTTAATGTACTGATGCTGGGCACAATCAGCTATATCAGGGGTCAGCATCCTTTAGGGCTGAGAGAGTCATATACATGCGGCTCTCTCAGCTCTTTTGAATCCGGAGCTGCTGACGGCTCCAGATTGGCTAGCAACCGAGAAGCGCTGAGAGAGCTTTGTCTCTCTACAGCGCTTGCCGGTGATTAGCAGTCAGATTGTAACGAGCGATCCTTGCATGTAAGCATTGCTCATTACAGTCAAAGAGCCAGATGCAGCCATCAAAAGAGCCACATCTGGCTCAAGAGCCATAGGTTGCATACCCCTGAACTATATTTAGGTCATTATTATAGTTCTCCTATAAGGGGGCATTAAATTAAAGTCCAGCAGAGTCTTGCTATTTAAAAGAACATTAAACTTAGATACATTGAGTTTCTGTGTGCCTTACTCGGAGTACATCTGCACTGCTCTGAGTACAGGCATAGGCACACAAAATATCAAAGTCTCTAACTTTAGTGCTCCTTTAAATAGCAAGACTATGCTTGACTTTAATCTAAGGCTTTAATTCTAACTTCCACACCAGAAGGTCAGCTAAGGTACAGCACTTCCCATAAGCACTAGTATAACTTTGTTGTGGCAGTGGCATTGATCTTCATTGCCTTAGTGCTTTAGGGGGCATGAAACACGACTAGTTAGTTTGACCTCTACAGTGTTGTGACATCTATGCGCATGCGCAAATCTTGCATGATTATGTTGCCTCTGCTCTGCTGATTATAGGTAGTGGACTAATATGTCATATAAATCAGTGTGGTGCCTGCATTTGTTGGATCGATGCAAATACATCCCTGCACATCTATGTCCGTCAATGCTTGTTTTAAACTAGCTGCAAGGTAATTAACAAACTATGCTATCAACTTTTCTAACTTTTGTTCTCCTTTCATTGCAGCAGAGCACACCAAGTAGTATCCTATACAGTTCAGCAGAAACTCAATATAGTGCCCTATATAGTGCAGAAGACCAGTTATCTGTTATTTAATAGAGTGCACCATATAGTAGAGTAGACCCCCTAATAGAGTTCCCTCATACATTGCATTAGGCCTTCCAATACAATGCTACATTCAGTATATTCAAATCTGCAATATAGTGCCCCATACAGTGTAGCAGATTACCCAGTATAGTGCCCCATACAATGCAGTAAAAACCCTCTAATATATTGTCCTATATAGTATAGCAGATCCCAGACAAATGGTTCACCTGCCCCCAATATAATTCTCCTGTACAGTGCAGCATCCTCAATATAGTGTCTTCCTAATATTATGCCTGAAACAGTTCAGCAGCTCCCTAATACAGTCCCCAGTATATTTTTAGCAGGCCCCCCAACAGTGTCCTATAAAGTGCAGCAGCCTCCTCAATGTCCTGCAGCAGTAGTGAGAGTGCTTCTGTAGTCTTAAAAGGAAACTAAAGCCTGAAAAAGTGCTTTCTATTTAAAAGGGAACTATAGTCAGATTACATTTTTACATATGCAGTACTATACCTTAGTGAGAAATGTTTCTCCCCAGTAGTTGTTTCATGTGACGCAGAATGATTGAGTAGGCAGCACTGATAAACACCTGCACCAGGAAATGTGTGTGTGATATGTGCTTCATTACAAACCAAATTGCAAAACAGTGATTTGGAAAATCTCTTATAACCAGATTTTCTTCACAACAGAACACATATCAGCAGTTGAAAGTTTAAATTTCCTTATAATTTTTTTATTTCATTTGAAAAACTTGACTTATTTAGAAATGGGTGGCAGCAATACTTCTCAAAATAGTCGGAACAGGGTTAACAAAAGGCTGGAAAAGTAAGTGGTCCTCAAAAAGAAAAAAAAGGCTGGAGGGTCCATTTTCAACAGAATTTCACATGACTTTGTATTAAAGGAGCTTGTTAGAGAGGCACAGAAACAAAGATTGCCATAGGTTCGCCAATCTGAAAATCTGCTTCTAAAAATTGTGGAGCAATTTTAGAAAAATGTTCCTTAATATAAAATTGCAAAGATGGTGGATATTCCCACCATCTACACTTCATAATATCATCAAAAGATTCAGAGAATCTGGATAAATCCATGTGTGCAAGGGACAAGGCCAGTGGTCAGTATTGGACTCTCGTGATCCATGGGCCCTACAGCTGCACTGCATTAAAAGCAGGCATAAATTGGTCAATGCAAATCACTGCAGAAAAACATCCAGAAGTCATTGTCTGTAAACAGCAACACTCCCCTCTTCTCTGGACTAAAGCTTATTTAAAATGGACTGAGGCAAAATGGAAACTGCTTTTGAACATCTTGACAGGCACTATCAGTGTTGAGCTATATAGAGATTTGCTCCTATCCAGACACTGTACGTTTCAGGAAAGACCTTACATATTTCAGCAAGACAATGCTAAACCACATACTGTATCTGTCACAGCAGCATGGCTTGGTGCTGAACTGGCCTTGCCTACTCTCCAGACCTTTCACTAATTGAAATGAAAAATAAAGCAAAAAAGACCCAGGATTATTGAGCTAGTAGAATCCTACAGATAAGACAAGAGTAGAGCAACATCCCTTTCCCAAAACTCAATCAAAGTGGTCTCCTCTCTTTACATACATTGAGGGGGTCATTCACTAAGGTGCGAATTCGACTGTCGAATTCGCAAACAGTGGATTCCCATAGCAAATCTGCTACAATTTCCCCATTCTAAAGTCACGACAATTTTTTAAAGTTAAGATTGCGACAGTATTCCCATAATAAAGTCCCGACTGCGACAATATGCTCATTATAAAGATGCGAATATGACAGTAGCAGCCTATTGAGACTGTCTTCATCTGGCGAATTCGCACCGATACGCAACAATTCGGACTTTAGTGAATAACCCCCTTAAACTCTATTGTAAGTGAAAGAATGGATGATGCACAATGGTAGACTTCCTGGTTTCCTAACTTTTTTGGAGTGTGTTGTTGCCATCGATTTCTAAATGTATTAATTTTTTTAAATGAAATGGAAAAATGTCTAAATTTCAACTTCTAAAGTGTTCTATGTTCTGCGGTGAATAAAATTTGGTTGGGGTTACTTTCCTTTTTTAAAAAGATATTTAGTTACAGATGTGGATAAATCAGTGTAGATATGTATTTTAATAATATTAGAGAGAGTTCCCGGTGAGTTGAACCTTCTATGCAGTAGTGGCAGCATGTTTTCTATTAATTGAAGCGCTCCAAATCAGCAGAAAGCTGCGCTTCATGTTCAGTAAAGACCAGTCAGAATGGCTCTGATATTAGATATTTTGGATTTTGTATGTTGAGTGAAACATGTGAATACTGTTGATTTGTAAGGAGGAATGTGAAACATGGGGCCCTTTCATACCAGTGACTGTTCCCTATCAGTGGTAGAGCAAGAATTTATGAAGGGGTCACCACAAATCCTTATTCAATGTTGCCCCCAGACTGACAGTTTGTGCTCTTCTAAACTGGTTAGTGGGATTGTATGTTATATAACCTGGGCGCCTTGAGTGTGGTCTCCCAGTACTTTATTTGATTGCGGCCAATGTAGAGCTTTTGTATAGAATCTTTTCCTGGATACTCTTGACAATATTGCTGTAACGGGTGGGAGAGTGGGCTTGTGGGTATATGATGATGTAAAATCAGGCATTTGTGAACTGAACTACTATGTTTAATCTCTTCTCTGCATCTTCTTGTCCATATGCTTTTTTGCTCTGTTGATCTTTCACTTAAGGGCAGTGCCTGCCTCTCCTTTTCCCTCCTCCATAGCCCTTTGCCAAATCTCCACCCTGATCCCCTGCAGACACATAGTGGGGAGAGAGCCGGATGCTGAGGACAGGGTGCGAAGGAGGAGGAATAGAAGTGGAAAAGCTCTTTTTCTTTATTAGGTACAGATGTTGGTTAACCCTTTCTCTGATCTCTGTACATCACCTATTACTTAGGTAACAATAATACTTGTGTATCACTGCTTCTGTTTGTGTGCTGATAATTATTATAGTGATATGTAAATGTCTGAACTGTGGGACAGGGCAGAGGTAAAAATAAAAAAGAAGCCCCCCCCCCAGGGAGACTAAAAACAAAAAGATTTTATTTCCATTCAAGCCTGGAAATTCGTCTGACTCCATTGATTATTTGCACCTGGTCAAACCCTATCGACACTTGCATTTTCACTTTCTCCAGCAGAATTAAAATGAATCCTTGGAACATTTGTTATCGTATCATGTGAGTGATGCTATTGTACGTTGTTTTGTAATAGTCAGATCTGAGCTCAGGTGAAAATCACAAAGTGTCATTTAGACCTGAACGCCATCCCTTATTCAGTATATCCAATTCTCATGCATTTCAGGACATGTCTGTAGGGGATGTCGCGGATCAGTTGAACTAGTAGAAATAAAACGTAAGTTGCAGCATGTGGCAGCTCAGGCCGTTGCTCACAAATAAAACACGTATTGTGATTCTCACGAGTTTCTTGATAACAATGAGCCTGCGAGCGAGCAGTCTGTCCAAGTCACTTGCTCCGAACACAGTTGTATGAAAGGGGCCTTGATGGGTTTTTTTTTTTTTTGCTTCTGTTTTTTAAAAAAATCTTTTTCCCTATTTTTTTTTTTTTGTTTATTTCTCTTTCCATTAAAATGTAGCCATGTCACAGGAGTTTCTTTCAGTCGGGATAGTAGAGGCAGTCTGCCGATGATGACTATCACAGCGTGTATATAGAGATATTGCAACAAATATCTATTACTGCAAGATTATTTCTAAAATTCACTAGTATTAACTTTACCGTACTTTAGTTACATACATGCATAGGCGTGCGCACAGGGTGTGCCTGGTGTGCCCGGGCACACGGGATGATACACTGCGTATAAAAATGCCAGTGTGAACCTAGCCTTAAGATTTTTTTTCCTTAGGGGCACACCCTAATGAAATGGCCTGCGCACACCTATGCGTACATGCATTTTAACAGAAAGAAATACGGTTAATGTTTCATTTCATCTGTAACAAATGAATAATCATCATATGCATAAAGTTATCAACGCACTGTTTTAAAAAACACTTTAAACCAACCATTGCGTTTATTCCGCATAGCATTATGGTTTTAATTGAGCCTATTCTGATAGATAAAATCAGAAGAGATAAAGGCACCAACATGTATCTTAAAGGAGAACTATAGTGAGAATTTATACTTGCCTAATCAATCTAGCAGCAGTACACTGCTAAAATCTGAATTGTTGGGCAATGGTGTAAAGATGATCGCAATAGACTGCTACTGTCAAAGTCTCCACTTCATTATGGAAATATTGTCACAGTTGCGACTTTAAAATTGTCCCAGTTGCAGATTTGCTATGGGAATCCACTGTTTGAGAATTCGACAGCCGAATCTCTCTTTAGTCAATAACCCCCACATTGTACTGCTGCTAGATCAGCATTCATCCCACAATCCTATGCCCTGGATCGTGAGATCTCTGCTATTCCTCACTTCATGGTTATGTATGTGATATTGGCATCATATAGTACCCGCCCCCTCTCCTGAGTTTCACCGAAATTAACAGACTGCTCTTGCGCCAATCGTTTTTTTTGGCGAAACTCGGGAGAGAGATTCAGAGAAACAGATGAACAAGATCCAGGCAGGGTTCAATTTGACATGGCAGTTATTTATATACAGTTGAATTCATGGATTTTACTGCTTTCTGTCTGTCTTTATTAATACTGATAGCAGCAATGTTGATAAACAGATCTCGTCCAGTCTCATTGTTTACTATGATGCATCAAATACATAATCAGGAAGTGTGCCTGAAAGCCCAATTGTAAATAACATACTTTATTGACACAATTTAGACTTTTGAGACATTTTTATTATTTGGTGTTACTTTAAAAGTAAACGTAAAGTCTTTCGGTCTTTGTTTACCACTGTATTTTATTTTCAAAGATTAGTCGTTTCCACCAGTTCGTCCATTACTCATGGGAAAAATAAAGGAGCAGGTAAAGGTAAGATTGAGGAATAGTGAATGATCAGAATCATTGAGTGAATTTTACTAGCTTTCACATAGTTGAGTTCAGTATAGCTCACGCTGGGATCTCTAGGCTCACCACTCTGCTCCCTATAGTGTGTATTGTTTTGTGTATCTAAGTACCTTGCATGTTTGCCCATTGAGTTTTCTCACACTGCTGAGAGTACTGACAACCCAGAGGTTGGGTTTTAGTGAACGAAACCTGCAGCCATATTTTCCAGCAATGCCACTATCAGTACAGGCAAAATCAGTGCGTAGAAGTAAAGATATATTTACCACACAATAAAAACATTTATTCAGCCCCCTTAACCTGTTTCTTGCCAGAGTAAGTCTCATAAATGTTTGATTTCCAGTGGCCCAAGTGTCGCAAAATGAGCATGTAAAAGCTGCAGATATAACAGCTTGTCCTTGTCATCAGTGTACGTGGGGCAGGTTATATTTATATCCAACAAGTGAATACCCACTTAGCTTCAGTTGGCTGTTTCAGGTTTCGTTGCTGTGGGCACTCCCGTCTGCCAAATAAACTTTAGGTTCAGAGCTCTGTGCCACAGATCTTTACACAGAAAATAGAAAGTTTTAAAAACGGCTTCCCCCCCCACCAGACTGGCTGCATACATTAAATTCATCATTATTTAAATGTACTCTGATTTTGTATTTCTGATCTTGACAGCCGCTGAGGTTCTCTTCACTAACGGTTCCTCTGTGTTTGGCCGAATTGAGCGAGCACAGGAGTAAAAATCTGCTTCTGCACTTGCTCTTTTTGGGACGAAAGACAGAGGAACTGGAGGTAAAGCGGACCTCGGCGGCTGTTAAGTTCGGAAAACCTCGGGACATCTCTGGAGCCTAAGGACGAAATTTACTCAAATCAAAGTTTTTCTTTTTGCCCAAAAATCGGGTGAAAAATGGGCGATATAAGGTTGAAAACATACTTTTTAACCTTCTTAGTGAGTACCCCCTTTCCAATCACCCCTAGATTTAACAAGCCTACAGTGCTCCTTTTAAGTGGTAGTAGGTATTTTGTCTCGTGCAAAATGATGGTGTTTTGTGTGCAGGAAATGCCTAGAGTAGCCATATCCTTAAACAGAAATGGTATCAAAATGCTATACTGTTTGTGGATGTGTCAGAAATAAAAGAAAATGTTTAGTCTCCAACTGTTATTTGCGCTGTTATTGAATTTATAGTATCTCTTGTACAGAAATACAGCCTTTCCCAACTGCACCTTCTTCAGCTAAATCATTTAAAATACCGTGTCAGCAACAGGTTTGAAACTAGTTTTAGATAAAGTTGGAGTTAACGGACAAAAAAAAATGGTGCCCCATATTCTGGCGTGTTTGTCAGGCCGGTGCCAAACAGAGAGTGAACAGAATGGGTCAATATGTAGCAGCCCCTCCTCCAGTTTTTTATCCCGTAAAGAATAAAATGCAAAAAAGCCATTCAGCTAATGTTCTATATTACATCTATAATGTTATATAACAGAAACCACATGCAGTCCAATTGTATGTCTTATAAAGCCTTGCTACATGCTGTAACATACTATATGGAAATCTGAGATTGTTTAGATTAATGGCCGTTTATTAAGCCCTTTATACCCCCAAAAATTGCAGTGCAAAAACTAACATTGCCCCTGTGCGGATAGATCTCTTGTCCCTTAAATTGCACAACAAGATGCTTTATGGCAGATACATTTGGTGCCCTGTGCTAAATATGACACAGGTTATTTAATATGTATATTTTGCGCATACACAAATAACATATGCAGACCAAAGTGGACTCCATAAATTGCCCAATATTAATCATTGTATAATACGGATTTGATTGATTAGAAATGATGACCCAGTGTTATTTAGTGTGTTGATATATTATATTGTAATACTACAAAACAGTTGTGTTGTGAAACTGTGCAGAACTGCTGTGGAGAAGCTCGAGTTAACAGGGTTTGTTTAGTGTATGAAGGGGATAAATGAACTCTCTACCCAACCTCCAATAATGATGATGTAACTTCACTCAATAGCGGAGTCCACACCCTGCCCCCCTCCCATGGGGGAGAGGAAGGAGGGTGTGTGAACAACAGGCGTTCCCTATCCATTTAGAAAAAAACCAACCCCACCCAGGGTGTGTCTGATTTCAGCTTTCCCCAGATCCCTGAAGTATGTCTTAAAAGAATAAACATGCAGCAATGCAAATGGATTTCATTACAAAGGGAAAGTCATACACAAAAGAAATACTTTTTAGAAAATCCTCCCTACACGTCAATCAGAGAACTCTTTGTACTGTGTCACCTTCATTTCCATTGTGCCACCTCCTGCTGTGTATGCCCATGTTCCTCCGTTTCCAATACACTTTCTCTTAAACTCCTTTTTTTTAATCTTCAAAACAATAATAATGTTATGTTGGTTAATGAAGTGACGTTAAAGGAGAACTAAAGGTCGAATAAAAAAGGAGACGTATTAAAAAAAAAATTACTTCTAGTAAGTTGAACTGTTGCAGTCACAGCTTGAACTGTGCTGTCATTTCACTGCGCGGAGGCAGACTTCACAGCGCTTAATCTGATACAGGAGCCAGCGCCAAGCTCCACCGACTTATGCAAAAGAGCGTACATGTCATCGAACTCACCGTGCCATCACGCTCATTGCGCTTGTTATTTTTTGCCGGTGAGAGGAGCATTCTCATTGGGGATGCAGTGAAAGTGAATACGTATATGCTCTTTTGCACCACTGATTCAAATAGGTGGATGAAGCTTTGTGCTGGCTCCTGTATCAGCCTAAGCACTGTGAAGTCTTCCTCCATGCAGTGAAATGACGGCACAGTTCAAGCTATAACTGCAACGTTTCAACTCACTAGAAGGTATTTTTTTTGACATGTCTCTTTTTTTATTCAGCCG
>WMED01024807.1:0-11150 GCA_019650415.1 Pipa parva | reverse complement strand
GCACAAGGACCCAGCAGTGACACAGACAAGGGGAAAAGGCTGTCTGTAAGGAGGTGAGCCTGAGCAGTCCTTATCAGTATGCTCGAAGGTTGTAAACAGCAGACACATTCAAAGGCAAAATTCCAAATGTACAGCTGATGCATGGGATATATGTGGGTTCAGGGGGGAGAGCAGGTCAAAAACTGTCCTTCACAACAAGTTCAGTAAATGAATCCATAGCCCCCCACTCCTTCCTCGACTTATACAAGGGTCATAGCAAATTTCATAATTTTTGGCCCAAAAACTGACCTCGACTTATACACGAGGTCGACTTATACTCGAGTATATTCGGTAGCTGGAAGGGGGAGAGAAGAAGGATCTGAAAGGGACATCCAGTTTGTACAAGGCAAAGGCAGATTCTTTTGAAAGTTAAAGCGGACCTGCCACCTGCCAAGGCACAAGCTTGTTTAACAACTGAAATGTTGACTTGAATTAAGGCTGAGCACTATGGGGCTGCTCTTTTACCCTGTAATAAAGAGGCAAAATGTATTTATTTTTATAACCTTGTGCAAAATCTTAAAGTGCACCTGTCAGCTCAAAACTAATACTTACTTAGGTTCTACTAATGAAATAGACATTTTTGTAAATAGATATGTATTTTAAAAAAATGTACATTTTACAAGGTATTTCTCTCTCTCTCTGTCATCTTCCCTGTCAGCCTGACTTTTCTTTCCTGATTCGGGTAGGTGGGGCTAAATGATTGACATTATTGCTCCTCCAATCAGATCCCTGCTAGATCGTGATTTAAGGAATCTGATTGGAGGAACTTTAATGTCAGTAATCATTTAGGCTGACAGAGAAATGCTTTGTAAAGGTACATTTTCCTTTTAGTACATATATATTTATAAAACGTTTATTTCATTAGTAGAATATAAATTAGTATTAGAGTTTTGAGATGACAGGTGCACTTTAACATAGCAATCAGTGCCTTACAATCCACTCTAAATGTATTATACCAAGCAGTAGAGCAGAAGGAAAGATAAGTTATACCCTAATAACAAAATAATAATAATTATAAAAATAGGCTGTTTATAAAGTTACTCTTTTACTGACCTTAACCAAAGAGATACATGTTACATAATTCACTATAAAAATATAGCACTTTATAAACTAAATATTGGCCCCCACCAGTGATGCCCTAGGGGCCCTAAAAGGTTTAAATCTATTGTTTTACTAACTATGATTTTAATCTACAAATTTCAAAGGTCATTTCTTCTGAAAGAAAGCATCCCCCAACAGTGTTTCTCATTTGGGGGTTACTATAATCATTAGCATGTCAAACAGAAGATAACTTTCTTTATGCTTGTATTTACTGATATGAAACCAGGTTATGTGATTGCCAAACCAACTGTCTCTTACTTGCAGACTTATCCTGCTGAGCATTTAAAGCCACTGCACTGCTAATTAGAACAATTTCTTTCTAAAATACATTTTATCTTGTGCTTAATTTAATTACTGTTGTTGCAGCTGATGCTATGAATGTACAGCATGTGTTTATGTCCTTTGATTTCGTGCCCTGTTACCCAGCAGAAATAGCTGTAATAACAGAAAGGGTAATGCAGTATAAGGACTGGTAATTGGTACTACACAGGAGGTCATACACAACCATTCTTTGTGAACTGCGTTTGCCCTGGATTTATCTCTGGGACTATTATGTAGAGAGTGGAGGCTGCTTTGTAATAGCAAGCTCTTTATCATCTGTCTGTTTAACTTGTTATTTGCTTCTGCATTGAGCATAGAGGCGCTGATTCCAGGCTGTTTCGCATGTCTATTTATCCTGCAATCACTCAAGCCTTCTTTTTTAGTTAGTTGTTTTAAAGGCTTCCAAAACAGATTGATAAGTTCCATCACAAAGATAGCGCAGAAAGCTTGCCTATTAGCATCATTGCCTTTGGGCGCACAGCCTGACATAAAAACACTTTCAACTGCATTGCTAAGTAGAGAACTATACTTTAAGGCATAGACAGTACTTTACAGTTGTCAGGCATGATTGATTGAAGTGGAAATGACACCCATTTAGTCCTGCACTACCCTATACTAGAGTATTAATATTTTCATTCATTCCAGAGCACCAGCAATTTACTAAACACTGTGCATTGCAATTACTGTACAATCATCCTGACATATACATTGAACACAGACTAAAACAAAATCTGCCGACTTGACTAGGTATAAACACTGACAAATGTATTTTTCTTTGATTTTGCTAAATATGCATTTTAATTCAATATTGCTTACTTCGAGTTGGCAATAACAAAATGGCTATAGATGTGTAATGAAAATGGAACTTAATTATAACCAAGGATCTCTGGCTGTTCTGTTTTCCTTTACTTTTTGTAATTTATAAGGATATTATATATCTCCATACACTTAGTATCGATAATCAAGCTGCGTCTTGGTTGGCTTCCTACCTTTCTGATCCTTTTTTGTCTCCCATGCTAATGACACCTCTTTTCCTGTCCCACTTAGGGTGGGGGTACCTCAAGTCTCTGTCCTTGGCCCCTTCCTATTCTCCCTGTACACTCTTTCTTTGGGTGATATTATCAGCTCATTTGATCTTCATTATCACTTGCATGCAGATGATACCCACATTTACTCAGCCACTTCTGTACTAATACATGAAATCCAGACTAAAGTTTCCAATTGTCTCCTGGCAATCTCCTCTTGGATGGCCCAGCACCAGCTCAAATTAAAGGAACAGTTTTGGCACCAACAGTTATTTGCTGTCTGTTTAGCACTGTTAAATAAATGATTTTTGTCATATAAATTACTTATTTATTTCCACTCTTTACAATTTAGCGCCAGTTTAGTACTGAAACTGCTTCCTTCTCTCTGCCACTTCCTGTTCAGCAGTTCAGTTTGGAATCTTGAGTTAAGTAATTGACTGACAGGCTGGATAATGCTAAATAACCAATCAGAACCTTTAAGCTGTCATCCACCTTTTTTTTTAATTCTGAAAGGTGTAGTTAACCCAGCACAAGCAATTGTTAAAGAAAGGGCTGAAATATTGACTTTATTTTTATATGGATTTGGTCTCTCTCTATCATGCTCAATATCAACTCTTGCTACTGACAGCATACACCATTAGCTGTAAGCATTGTAACTGCCTATGGTAATTCATTAACTATGAATTTTGACATTCCTGAGACACCGTTGTGTCAATGGCAAAAGATTCCAACTAGGAAGTAAACACAGAAGAGCTGTATACCACTAAACAGATGGAATAATTAATACCTTTCCTAAAAGACTAAGTATATTAGAAAAAAATTTTATTATGCATTTACAACACACATTACATTTTATTAATCGGACTGGACTGTTCTTTTAAATCTCAATAAAACAGATTATTTTCTTTTTCTATCCAAACCTGGCCCTACACATACTTTTTACATTCTAGCTGATGATTGTGGTCATTAACCCTGTAACTTCTGTACGTTGTCTTGGGGTGACTTTTGACTCTGCTCTTTCCTTCTCTAAACACATCTCTGCCAATGCTAAAACTGGTGATTTTTCCATTGTAACATTGCCAAGACCCACCCCTTTCTATCTCACTCCACTGCTAACCTCATGTATGCTCTCATCCTATCCCACTTGGACTACTGTAATGTTCTTCTATATGGCCTTCCAGCTTCCCACCTCTCCCTGCTCCAGTCTATTCTAAATTCTGCTGCCAGAATTCTCTCCCTCTCTCCTCAGAAGGGACACTCTTTCTCCCAATTTCTCTCAGTACCATGGCTCCCTGATTAAAAAAAAAATAATAATAATTTACAGTGTCCTCCTTTTAACATTTAAAGCACTTCACACTGTTGCCCCTCCATACATTTTCTCACTGTTGTTAAACAACTAAATTCAAATCCTACCTTTTGTAGCAGTAGCATTGATTTTTATGTATAAATCATATATTATATTTTATCCTTTAAAGTGGACCTGCCATGTCCACTTAAAAGCAGGTTTTTAAGAAGCAGGGGGTTGTCTTAGCTGAATGCTCAAACTCCCTGCTTCTTTTCTTCCCCAAAGCCCTACTTGAATCTCGAGTGAGAGGGGAAGAGCTAAAATCAAAATTGACATGATAGTTTTTGAAATTAGATAATTAAATCACAATCTAGCATGGATCTGATTTGAAGAGCTATAATGTCAATCATCCTTTTAGCCCTGCTCCCTCTGGCTTGAGTAACAAGTTGGGCATCAGGGCAGAAAAGAAGCAGGGAGTTTGCTTGTACTACTACTGAATGCTTTTAACACCTATTAATAAAGAGACTAGTCTGAGTGAAATGAATTGAAGTGTATTAAACTGGAAGGAAGGCATTCACAATGGAGATAGTATAAGTGAATAAACAGATAACTTTAAGGCTAGGTTCACACTAGCGTATGATGTGCAGCGCATCATATGCTAGTGTCAAAAAAAATATATGGCTCTATGAAAGTCTATGGACTTACCTAGTTCCGGACACACTAGCGTATGATGCACATATGCTGCGTCCGGAATGCTGGGTGTCTCATTTTGGTCAGCTTATGATATGCCGCGCACAAAATGTGGCCAGATAGGAAGAGCAATAGAAAAATACAGTGCGCATCATATGCTAGTGTGAACCTAGCCTAAACTGTGCCCACTATAAAAATCCAAATGACCAGAAACAACATGCTATTTAAACAACCTAAGCCAGCAATACACAAGATATAAAGCCAAACCAGCACGTCATCTTCCATTACCCCATCCCAACTGAGAGGTAGTGAGAATAATATGCAGGGGTCCCAGCACAGAACACAGCTTGTGTTGTGTATGACACCTTGTAGCTTTTTTCTACTATGTATATCTGTAAGCTAGAAACTGGAGACTGACAGCAAGACAATGGTGCCTACAGGGCTGCTAGGAAGTGCTAAATTACTAGCAGCGTTTAAGAGCAAAATACTATTAATTCTGTATTTAAGGTTTTGCCTTTGATTCCTTCTTGCTATAAAATTGCAGTGAATTATACACTCCAACTTCAAGATATTAATTCCCACGAGAGAATAGACTGAGATTGCCCTCCCTTCACTTATTCCACTGAATGGGCTGGAATTGAACTAGATTACTGAGCGTGGCAGCAAATCCTAGCTTCAATAAGGATATTCTGGAGGTCATTTGCAAATGAGAAATTTACTGGAGCTGTCTGGTCACACAAGGACACAAAGAAAACCCAAGGTATACTCATTGCTTTCAAATTATCTATCTATTGCGCAGTTTTGATTTCTAGCAAGTCCCCTGGAAAAGCAAATGGTAATGGTATGAAAATTCTATTTTAGATTACTCTGCTCAGCTCTCTACATGGTTTGGAGAACTAAATGAAGAAAACAAGGATTAATACTAATTTCAAATTAGTTTGACTAGACTGGTAACCTACATTCAGCACTTCTCTTTTACTAGTGTAATGCAGTTAGAGTAATGAAAACAAACATCTGATTAGTTGCTGGGTTACTAGACCTGAGGAAACGTTTCTCTCTATATGATTAAAGAGGAACTGAATGTAGAATCTTATGACTTCAGTGTGCACAGCACAACAGGTGCATTGGTGAGAATCCAGGAGCCCAGCTGCTTTACACTGTGGACATTCTCAGCCATTAGAAATCTTAGGGGTATTTAAATCACATGATTCAAACTGAAATCTCTCCCTGTTGGTTTACATCAGTTAAAACGTTCTGTAAGGCTTTTTTCTATCAGTTTTTTTTTCCCCCATGTAAAGCAGTGCTGAATTTCAGCAGAGTCAAGAATAGGTTTTTGCCTGCCTCTGGATTAATATAGGTTGAACTTCATAGATGTGTCTCTGTTTTAACCTTATTTACTATTTCCTAAAGCTTAAAGGGGATGGAAAGCACATTTCTCCTAGGGCTGATTCCATAGGGGGAAGTGGGGAAACACTTACTGATCAGTCTTTAATTCTCAAGCTCTACCTACCGCTCTCTTGCTGATTTTTCTTGTTTTCATGACAATTGCTGCATACCTGTTCACTTCCTGTTCCTGTGTGTTTTGGTAAATGAGAAAGCGCAGTAATAATTTTACATCATAAGACTGGTACTCCTTTTGCTCTATCTGACAAAGCACAAAGAAACAGGAAGTAAAGAGGGGCACAACATATATCCATGTTCAGATTTCATCCATCCAAAAAGTGGCAACCCTATTCTTATGATGAAGTCCATCACTGAAGTCCATGAATATTTCACAGCTTATTTGAAGTTTGACACTATGATTAAGCGCCATGGCGCGAAACGCATAAGGGGCTGACACTTGTTGCTTTTATTATGCACAAACATCTTTTAATGGAAGTTTAATAAACCTTTTTGATTTTACCATTGGAGTGCCGGAGACTTCTTGTTCGTACAGTTACACTTTGGATTTGGAAACATCCTCTCACCCGAGCACCCGCATGCTGATATACACATCGGTGAGCATTCTGTCATTTACCCTGCATTTAAGGATTGAGCCAATTTTTTGAATACTAACGCTAAAAGTTAACCATGATCATAGAAAGGATGTGTGTTATACCTTTTTAAAAAAACAACTCTGTTGGTGTCCATGAAAATGAATAAAACTGATTCTGTACATAAACCCAGCCTATTTTTCACACTCAGACATTTGGATAAACCTGTAGTGACCTGTAATTATTGTTCATTTATTTGAGCTGGAGTATTATGGCATGCTGTTATAGTTCAAAAGCTTCTTTTCAGTCATTGCTCATGCATGCATAAAATATAGGACACAAATAATTAGGTCTTATGGGGGCCCAATAAAGATAAAATATTTTCTTTGAGAAGGCTGTTTTGCTTAGGAAACAATATTTTTCAATGACCATACACCTACGGTTAAATACAGCTCTGCTATTTATGCCCAGAGTTCTTTGGGGTACATTCCACCTTACTCTCTGCAAGCTTTTGTATCATGATATGATAGACCTCCACAATCATAATTTATTTATTTCACTTGGACCTGCAACAAGCGCTGAACACTGTTTCTGTGTTCTCATAATCCCTTCCAAAAACCTAATGTGTTTCCTTCCATGTGTATCTGCACTTCAGACACTTATAAGGGCAAAATTTATTAAACTCGGAAAGACTGCTCTTTCCGAGTTTACTGTACGAGATCTCGCATTGTTCTCACAAGATTTTTTCGATTTTTCTATTTTCAATGGAAAGGTAGCCATACTGTGAGAGCTATGCGAGATTTCACTCGGTAAATTTGAAAAGACCGAGAGCAGTCTTAAATATATAGAGTTAATAATTCACAAGTAATTTTAGACCATGATAGTCTGTGACAAAATTATCCTAGTAAATTCCCACTCTATGTAATCTTTGCACTCCCCAGCATGCCTTGCTAATACCTATTCCCTCCATCCATCAGGTAAAAACAAGATAATTGATTGGTACTGAGTTGTGTTGTAGTTGGGGGCTACAGAGGCTGTAAGATTGTTGGCAGAGGTAGTGTTCCACTAGTGAGAATAATTTTGTTGTTTGAAACACACAAGTGCATAGGGCATGGACCCCCATCCTTTAATTTTAATCATGGTGTAACAAACAGGGATGGAAAATGCCAGGCTGAGTGACCTCTGGAATTGACTTGTTATGGTGGCTCCCAAAGAGCTCCAGCATTCCGTGTGTTTGAGTACAACAAAAATAAAATAATAAATTATTAATGATTTTCAGGATGATTCCTTTGGTGTTACTTGGACCTTGGGTGTTATTCACTGTGGAGTCCCTTTGGTGTTGTGCAGGAAAATAATTCCATAACGCAGAAAAGTGAAAATTCTTGAAACCTTTACTGTTTCCAAAATGCAGTACAGCCATTTCCATAATGAACATATTTACATCCCATGGGAATAGCAACCAGTTACTTCACTGTACATCTCTACCTGCAGGTTAATTTCAGGGCTCATATCACATCATGACGTCCTTAAATCCTCAATCTCATTCTTCATTATCATCATAAAATCCTCAGCGGGTTATCTCTCAGACCAGAAGCCTGGCACCTCAGAATGGTGCTCTCTCTTATCTCTTACATGATGGCTTCCTTATCATCAATCCCCCTTCTATTTCCTGTACATGTATGTTTATACCAGTGCATTATAAGTACCTCCCATTTACATAAAAATATTCATACATCATTTCAATATACACGTTACCAAATAATACCATATTTTACCAGTAGATGGCTACCAGAGCCCACTAAAGAGAGGAAATAGCCATATGTTTTCCCACACCATTTAATTAAAAGATTATTTTATTCCCCACTGCTAGGATCCAGAACGTTTAGAAATGTACAAGTCTGGTACATTACATACTGCCAGACTTTAAAGTAAGCCATCCTCAGTGCAATAACCCCCCCCCCCAGGGTACATCAAAATGTATAAGTGTAATATTTCCCCAGTAATGATAAAAGTAATACCAATGTTCGCCAGCAGAGCAGAACCCTGACATGGAACATCCGCAGCCTGGAAGCTACAACCAAATATGTACTAAATTGAGGCGGAACCTCATATTTACAGTATCCTCAACCTGAAAGTAATGACAAAAATAATTACCAATTCCCTTAGGTATGGACTTACAAACTCTTTACATCCTAATGAATGATTTCTACCCCTAGAGCGATTTATACATTACTTTAAACAATTAGAATAGATTCAGAAACCTAGTGTTAGATGTTATTTTATAATAAGAAATTGATGGATTGTGTAGCAGACTTTTCAATAATTTTACTTGCCCTTTTAGCTTGCCATTTATCTTACCAATGTCAAAATTTACCATTTTAATTTTCATCATATTACTCTATAACCATAGATTTAACTCCAGAGGTTGTTTCACTCATAAAGATATCCTCACGTTGTTTTTCAAATATTTTCATCTCATTAATATTTAATTAATCTTTCACCAAAAATTACCAATACACCCATATCAAGTTGCAATAAATCAGTTTACTTAATTAAAACTTTAAAGTAATAATCATTGTCTTCTTCACACATACATTTCCAAAACTCAAACTTTCCATCTTTTACATGCAGGATCATTAATTGCACCCATCGCAAATGTATTTAGACATTTTCTTCTCCAAATAAACTTAATTCCCTTGGAGTTCCTGTAAAAAGAAAAATAATCATGCAATATTTAACACTCCCTCTAGAGTCCAATAATATTCTTTCACATCTCCTGCACATCTTCTTCTTTAAAACTCAAAGTCCAGTTTCATCGCAAACAACTCAATAAACTTGAAATGCTGTCAGCCAAAGTAAGGCTCAAAGTCCAACGACTCCCACAGAGTCTCTTTTAAGACAACTCCGCAAAGAGTCACAGATGTATATGAGCGTCCATCTCATATGAAGTATCCGAAACGTTCTTTTGTATCTTCAAAAGAAATGTAGTATTTAGGGTGTTGCTTCTCCACAAAACCCCCACCTGGACCAGCTACATCCACAACCCACATTTTATAATTTTCTGCCAAATAATCATAGACCTCAGAGGGGGCATATGGCATAAAATAGCACCATTTTTGAAAATGTTTATAATTTAAAATGAGCTGAATTCATGACACCTTCCTATGGGTTTTGGGATTTGCTCTCCCTGGTAATACCCAACAGTCTGGTGGCATATGCTTGCATATTGTGGCTGGGCCAAAGTGTGGGGGTAACTCTCAGACTCTTACCACAAATGTCACAGGTCTCTCTCCATCACTGCCTCCACTTGCACTACTACCCCATCCAGGAGCGACTTTCTCCTGGGAACTCCGGTATACCTCTATGCCCAAATTGGGTGAAGTTACTGGGGGATGAGACCAGAAGGCTTATGCTCCATGGTTCTCATCTCGAGGCTCGGGATCAGCATCCTCCTGATCCTCTACCGGTCTGGTAGTCGCTGGTCCAACAGCCTCGGTATCTTCCTCGGTAGCTTCCATGATCACTCTAAGCGGTTCTGGCCTTTTCTTTTGCTCTAGATCTGTCTTTAAGGTTTCATATTCAGCACTCTCCTCTCTATCACCCTCTGGCTTAGTCTGGACAGCAGTCATGGAATCTCTCAGTGGATCCACAAATAACAGATGGTAACAAAATTTACACTTTGCATCTGAACTCTGCCATCCGGTGAATTGAAGGCCACCACAGTACCCACACATGGGTTTAATGAATACGTGTCAACCAAGCTGTGTATCTCTAAAAATACTCTGATCAGCTTAAGCCGTCTCTTCAGTGGGTCATCAACACATTCTGCACTAGGCACATTTTTTGCCAAATTGCCAGCCATCATTACTGCTTCAAAATCCCTCAGCTTTGCTGGAGCATATACGCTGCTCAAACACTTTCACAGACTCCAAAATGGCCACCATGCTCACTTCCATAAATACCCTTCGAGGGAGGAGCCTTCCTTTTGGCACCAACATGCCTCTGCTTCCCGCTCACTGACTGTGGCTTATCTCCAGCCTGGGAAGATCAGCAGTCCATTGTATTATGGGAACAAGAACCACCATAGAGTCCCAAAAAATGGTGTATCTTCCACAGAAAAGGCACATGGTGTTTCATCATGTTCGTGACGCCATTTGTAAAAAACAGGGACAGCAAATGCCAGAATGTGTGACTTCTGGGATTGACTGGTCATAGTGGCTCCCAAAGAGCTCCAGCATACTGTGTGTTTGAGTACAACAAAAATAAAATAGTGATATTCAGGATGATAACTTTGGTGTTACTTGGCCTTTGATGTTATTCACTGTGGAGTCCCTTTGGTGTTGTGCAGGGAAATAATTCCATGATGCAGAAAAACTGAAATTCTTGAAACCTTTACTGTTTCCAAAATGCAGTTACAGCCATTTCCATAATGAACATATTTATATCCTGTCACGGTACTCACGGTCTATTGCGTGGTTGGCGTCCATGTTTGCCGTGATTGGCGTCCATGTTTGCCGCGGTTGGCGTTGGCGTCAGTATACGTTCTGACGGCTATTGGCTACGCCGACTGCGACGGGATTGGCGTCTGACGCAATCGGGTTTCCTGCGCTATTCCCGCCTCCTACCTATAAATATGCGGCAGTCGTTTCCACCAGCGCCCGAGTATAATCTCTGTTTGGGTTTCCTGTGTTTGTTCCTGCTATTACTATTGTGTTC